>VZTG01002250.1:416491-445483 GCA_013397845.1 Melanocharis versteri
AATTCTTAACTCTTTCCAGTACTGAATAAGACTGAAAACATTAGCAGTCAGACCATTTGCCTCCTGATGGATGCAATGGTTTCAGATTATTTTAGTAAAAATATCTGGGGAAAATGGGTAAGACAATTTAGGTATTTTATGTTTCTCTGTCCTATTAAAGCTAATAAAAAAAGTTTTCCTGAATTAATATTCATATTATCCAAATTAGCTACGGAGTACTTTGGTATCTTTTTTGCATTGCATTGTAACATACTTTTGTGGAAATTGGGGAATATTCTGTAAAACAAACAGCTCTGGAATGACTGGGGGAAAAAGAAAACAGATACTGGTGAGAAATACACAAATTTGCCCTAAAGATATTTTCCATGCTTTTCGGGCACATTAGACATGAGGAGAAAAAATCCTCAAAGATAAGTAAGTGTTCTACCTTTTAAGAGTAAGTTCAAAAAGTCATGCTGCTGGTGAGTGATGAAAATTTCATTTCTAGAAATAAATAAATTGTAATTAATAGATTTTTATTAGTAGTAAGAAAACAAACCTTTCATTGCTTATAAAATACACTGATTATAAACTTTGATTTTGTTTTACATCCATATTCGAGTCAGGGCAAGTGAAAATCATTTCTCAAATATTTTCCATTGTATGAAATGATTCAAGATTTGTGGCGGAGAAGCAGTACAGGTTCACTTGACAGAACTTCCATTCCAATCACTTGAGGAGGGTGGCTCAATCCACAGATACTCAAGGGTTGGTTTAAGGCTATGAAAGGAAAAAAACGTGCCTGCATGTATTAAAAACACAATCACTGAATGGATCTGAGCTAAAAAATAATGCTGCAAAAATGAAATTTATAAATTTATAAAAAAAACTGCTTTAAACTCAGATCAGTTCAGTGATATCTTCAGCTGCAAATCCTCACTGACAGTTCCACCAGTCCAACGAAGGGGTTGCATATGAAAGCACAAAATCAGGAGCAAGCAGCTCAGAAAAAGGGTAGGAAATACGTCTCAATCTGCTTTTGCCAACATCATGTATTATTACAGCCTTGGTCAGGACTTTACTTGCTCTGTGTTCAGTCAGAGTTAACAGAGTAATACTACTCTGGGAAGAGAGGATTGGTAAGAGAACAGAAGCATCCCAAATTCTGTGGAGTGTCTTCACTGCAGATGGGATCTAGCCAAGAGAACCTCCCAAGTCAGAGGCTAATGGCGCTTAATCCCCAAGGTTTGTAATGGAAATTCAAGACAATCATGCCTATGGGCTATTATTCTTCCAATGTTAATCTATAGTCTTTTGTCACTCCCTGTTCCTCTTCAGCATTAAAATAGATCTATGCTGCTTTAGCATTTTAACCCCATGTTGTCCTGTATTACCTTCTGGCATTTGAACCAGGATTTGCCATCAGAGACATCCTCTGCCTGTGCTTCCAATTGCACAGCAGCTGACAGCAGCTTCCTGGTTAAGTTACAGCATGAAAGGGAATGCTCCCAGGTTGCTTTCTGCATTTAGGTGACAGGGCAAAAAGAGCAGCAGAAAACTTGTCAGGCTTACTGTGAGCCAGTACTTTATCTTACTTGCTCAGCTGAGTTCCTTAACCACATTCATGTTCAAAGTTCTCTCTGCTGTTTGCTCATACCTTCAGAACTGCCTGCAGTTTCTCAGCTTCATATGGATGATTTTTACTTATCATTCTCATGGCACTCCCACAGAAGGTTCCTCTGCAGAGGAATCTACAGAAGAGCCAGTTTAAAGCCATTTTACAAGCTAGGCCGTCAAAATCTGACATCAGGAGCCCACCCCATTGCACAGCCTGCTCTAGCCGTGCTGGCATAGCCAAACACAGCTATGCAGCAGAGGGGTACTTCTACTGACCACCTCATGAGGTAGTAGAAAACTAGGAGTTCATTTTTCCCAGACAAGAGCTGAGACACGGCAACAGAGTGAAGTGATAAATTTCCTTTGCCCAGAGTTAGAAATTTAGGGCAGAAAGGCGAGAAAGAAAATACCTTCCTTCAACAATGAGGAGACATGTCTAAGAGCAGGAACTATCTTCCCTTTAGAGACAGGAAGCACCTGCATATACTGGAGGGATGAGGAATCAGATTAGTATGAGGGGACAGACAAGAGAAATAACTCTCTAGTCTGAGCAGACACGAAGGGGAAGACAGAGAAGAAACATAAAACTCTGCCCCTAACTCAGCAACAGACTCATGAGGAGACATGCTGCTTCTTCTTCAGCAACCCAGCTAAATTTTGCTAACCTTTGATATTCAGAACTCACAGCCCAGCATCAAGTCAAATAGCGAGTCTGGTTCATACTCAAGATATATGAAAATAATATTTTAAAGGGCTTATTAACATTCAGGGGGTTTTGCACCCTTTGTGACTTTGTATTTCAAGTCTTCTTTTTCCATTAGCTACATGAATGCTAAAAATGTACTTTAATATGTAGGAGATGTCTGAGACTTTTTGGGAATATCATGATTTTACAGAAAGGCCTTTGAAGCTACAATCAAACAACTTGATTGGCAATAATATTACAAAGTTTGGCAACAGTAAAATATAAAGGGGAAATACTGTCTTATTTCTCTATTTGAACAGGATCACATGGATCTATAAACTAATATGGTGCGTTCTGCTCATACTGTATTCCAGATAACTTTTAAAGCCTTTGTGTTAATAAATCTGGCCTTATACTAATAAAATGTATGACAGAATTATTACCTATATTAATTATTTTATGATTAAGATCCTCTCTTTGGGTCTTTTGGGTGACAAGTATTTTCTAGGCTGAGTGCTGCTGTATTATTATGTAGCCATTACAGTCGGGCATGCTCTGTACCTTTTCCTACAGTGTTTCAGCAAGATGTCTCATTTGGGACAGCACTTATTCATGCAGAAGTGGTAAATACAAAGCCGTATGCATTCCTGAGATTCCTTGAATAACAGTGGAGCTCTCCATGTATTCTTATGGAACTTCCATAACTTACGCATAAGAAAGATATGAGGAAAATTATAAATGGATCTCTTCTATGTATTAAAGCAGCATGTATGAGTCATGACTTAAAGTTTGTAGGAAGAGATGTTTCCTTTTTTAAAATTCATTAATCCAGTTGAAGGAATGGTGGCTTTCCCTTCTATGTTTGTTTCTCCTGACATGACATGAGTCTGATCCACAGCCTGTAAGTCAATGAAGAGATTTCACAGGTTTTTGAATGGTTCTCATTTTACACTACATCGTCAATATGTTTCTTATTTTACATTGGGAATGAAGATATATTCTGTAAGTTAATGAGCAATCTCTCCATCCCTATAAGCAGCTAGTACTTTGAATAAGTGACAGTGATTTCTCTTTTTTGTTTCTTATTTAGTATAGATTGCTTTCAATTTAAAAATATTTTGGTCATATAGCTCAGTTTCTGTGTCTTGTCTCCAATTTTATATATTCAGATTGAGTTAACCTGAATCAACATTATATCAAGGGATTTTAGAGGATTTCTGCGTTAATTGTAATTGATATATACTTTATTTACAACTGCAACCTTGTGTGCAGATGATCTAGTGTCTAACCACTGAGAAAGATGCATTCCAAAGACATAACAATCTTCAGGATCAGTACTGAAACAGGTATACATTTTATTAGTTGTATGTTTGGGAGAGGTGAACATTACGATATTTTTATCATCTGTTTCCTATCTTCTTCCAATTTAGTCTGTCTTCCTTGTTAGCTCCCAAATCAAGTTTGGATATATTGTTGCTTAACTGCACAATGCCTTCCTAACAGAAGGAAGTTCAGGGGAAGACTTGTTGATAGAAAATAATTCAGTCACTGAAATTAACATAAGCAAATTCCAGTTTCTAGAGATGGGATTCTCTTTCATGCTCATCACTAGTGTAAGGATTTATCTTTCTTGCTTTTTTGGTAAAAATGTGTCTACAGGAAGAATTCTGTACACTTCAAATTGAACTTATTCCAGATGCTTAGTTTGGCTAAATCAAAGTAGGTCCCTTAATACTTGTTCTATTCTCTTCTTTTTTCATATATCACTACACTCCTGTAGGTTTATGTACACTTGTGACTGTGAAGAAAGATCTTACATGTTTGATGGAAGGCCACTAAAATAGACAGATGCAAAACAAATTATGCTTTTTCCATTCTAAGTGGTTAGGAGCTATTCAACTGGTATAAGCACATTATTTCTTACCTAATTTGGAAAGTGATGTGGCTAGATCTGACACTGTCCGGTCTGCATTCTCATGATGCTTTTGTGGTAAATCCCTGCAGATTAGCAAAGTCTGCAACATCCTCAATGAGGGTGCAAATTCTTGTGAAATAATAAGAATAATAAGTAAAACTGGAAAAAAGAAATAAACCAGATATATAAATATAACTTTTACAGCTCATTAATTAATATTGACATTGCAGGGTTTCAAGAGACTACAAAAGGACACTACCATTTTAATATGTTTTGGAACGTTTTCAATTTAGCACCCAAGAAAATCATGTAATTCTGGAATCTATTCACCTCTTTAGTAAAAACACCAGTCTTCAATTTTAAATAGCATTTGTAGAAATTGAAGAAGGTAAACTGAAAATATTTCTAAAGCGCCACAGCTTCATTGTGATACTAGATTATATGGCCCATCCCTTCATTGTCATCTAGAAAAGCTAGGAAGGTGCTGTGAAAATAACGTCATGTCTTTTAAAATTACTGCAAAACCCAAAGAATTTAGAGGAGGTTATACATTAATACCTATATTTGCTATTTTGAATCAAGTTGTTGATGTGTGATATTCTTTATTATGGCATTAACACCCATGTCACAGCAATATCAGAATTTGCATATAAACAATGAACATAATGGATTCGAATGAAAAAATTCAGAGTTTATTTTTATTTTAAATAAAACGCTTACAAATCCTGAAATGCAAATATTTATTCTGTGTGTGTATAATTTTAATATGCCAGTGATAGCTGATAATTTTCTAATTCTCTTTTATAGTCTTATTTAGGTGGCATTTATTCACTTGTATCCATGGTGTTCATTCAACACTGGACATCTTAGTGAGCTGTAGTACAGGGGTTTTTTTGGTTTTAACCTTCAAAGGAATTTAGTTGAGCAGATGCTACATTGAACTAGTCAGAGTAGAAAGGAAATGATATGGCTTTTAAAGGGCACATCTAGCATATCTACTGGGCTAAAGTAATTCTGGCAATGCTTCAAAGGATATAACTTTTGATGGTAAAGTAGGTAGGCTACAGAATGAAATCACATATGGCAAGCTGTCAAAGTCTTCCTACACATTCAGTACATTTATATAAGTGCAAATGGATGCTGCTTAGATGGAGTCCCTAGCAATTTCCTGTTAAATCTGCTCTAAGATTATCTGATATTATTTGACTAAATTATCTGTAAAAGCTGAGGACAACTTTTATGATCAAATATTTAGAAATTAGTTTTTTCTTTTTGGCAGATTATCTGAAAAATGAACTGCAATTGTATTAACACTTGAAAGCAAAGGGCTTTCAGAAATAGCAATTATATCAAAACAGGGATAATGAATTGCTGTATATCAGCTTGAAGAGGACGTATTTATAGGTCAATGATGTCAATAGCTATAGTTCTCATAGACACCTCATTTCTTACCCTTTTATTCCTTGCTAATGCTAAGCAGACACAGTTTTAACTTTTAATGAGATTGGTGACTATGAGAATCTCATTTCACAATGGAAGGGAAGTTTACAAGGGATGAATATTTTTCACCTTTCAAAATTCAGCCATAAAAGTTGTTGCCCTTTTACAAATGCTACATCAATGATTAGCCATCCCCCTCCCCCCTAATGAAAACAAATCCAAATGGTCATACATATTACAAAGACAAACTTTTAAGTTTTCTTTTTTTGTACATATTCTGTTAGTTGTGTTGAATAATGCTCTAGTATAATGACAAAATGCAGGATGTCTTACAGAGAATATTGGCTTTATACCTAGGAGTATGCATGCTTATAATTTATATATAATATATCTCTGAGTATGAATCTGTACGGGTGCATGATTGAAAGAGGAACCTCAAAGTTGTGCTGAAAAATTCTTTACCTCTGTCCTACACTGTCCCACATTAGTAGGATGTAAGGAATGTCCAGCTGCAGCCTTACAACCCTGAGCACATACATTTGCTTTCTGATTTTGGGCCATAGCTATCCTTGAGAGCGATACTAGGATGAAGCACATTTAGTTTGATTGGGGGAGGGTGCAGTGTGGTTAGTGCTGTTAACTGTTGAAGGTTGGAATCTGTTTGCAAAGGGTGGAATCTAATGAGATCTGGCCGTGGAAACTGAAATCCCTCTAGACAGACCTTTATATTCATTTGGCCCCTCTCACACACTTATGTGTGGCAGTAGCACATGTTCCCATCACAGCTCTGAGACTGCATGCCAGATATAGGCAATCAGGCTGTCTAGTTATTCACATCTTACAGGATCCAAGAGCAAAAAAGGAGTTCAGAAATGCGCAGTTTTGGTGAGGTGTCTGTCTCTTATTTTGGCTCCTATTCTGCAGCTGCAAAATCACACCAATATATTAATCACATGAGTCGCTGTACAGATCACACCCTTGGCCCCGATCATAAGCATAGGGCATTGAAGATTGTAGAAGTAAATAGAATGAAGGTTTGTATTGATCTATTTAAGCAGTGGTTGCTTGCTCAGTGGCATATGACTCGGACAAATCTCAGCGTGCTTTTATTGGAATGGCAAATAGCCTCTTGCTGGTATAAAGGCAAATCCATCTGCCAGTTTCAGATCCATTTTGTAATAGAAATGGGAATGTTATGAGTGCTCAAAAAATCTTACTGCTTTAACATGAGAAAAAAAAATAGCTGTTGTTTCTAGACTGAGCCTTAACTGAAATTTTCTGAATTATTCCATCTGAAACAGATGTGTGTCCTGTAAAAATTTTTAAACAGTGGTAAATTTGACAATGTGACAAGGAACTGAAAACAGTTTTCTGACAGATAAGTGTTAAAACAACAGTAAAAAAAGGTAATGCTACAAGTTGAACTTGAAATAAAAAGAGTATGAGTAGAAGAAAGGATGGATAAATCATAACAAAATAATAAAATAGAGTATGAGTGGAAGAAAGGATTAATATGTCATAACAAAGGCTTGGATTCTGGAAACATGAACACAAGAATTCTCACTGAAAGCTGTGGAACAAATGATAAATCTATTCAGTTAAACCTTTGAGGGATTGGGGCTTGGATTTTTGAACTGTGGGAACTCTCATTAAAATTAGTGGCAATCTCACCAAAAACAAAGTGAAAGCAAAATTTCTGGAGAGAAAAATTTTGACCAAACCCATTTATTAGCAATACTTCAATTTCAGTAGTGAAAAAGCACTGATATTATGTGTTACTATTTTGTTTCTTTATGCTGTGTTTTTCTCTATAAAAACCCCAAATTGATGCAGAGGTCTTGTACATCTGCTTTATCATTTGGTCAGTCAAAAGTGTGAAATTACACGTGCTTATAAAAGTAGGACATGGACTTCAATATTTAATTGATTTGTTATATTGTATATATTTAGAATATAGATACACACCGTCTGAATTTTAGAAACCTGACTGAACATCTAAAATTGTGGTTGGTGTTGAACAACAGCTCTTGCCCAGGAAACAAATAAACCAGGGAAGAATGTGTCAAAACCCATCAGTCTCTTGTTGGCCCCATGCCAGGAGAACAGGCAGATTTCATATTGAGTTGAAAGCTCAGCATATTTGAACATTGAGGCCTCAGCTGTGATAGGGCATGACATTTTAAAATTGGCATCTTCGCTTTAAACAAGGAAGGTTTTGGTGTTTCTGTAGATGTCCCAGAAGTAGTGTGCGAGGGTAGACAACTGAGAAACAGACATATTCCAATGCAAATGTGATTTTACAAACCAACTCATTACCAAAATAGAAACTTAATTATCAGTGCAATATACATACAACTTCGAAAGAGTCAGTTGTGGAGCCTCTCCCTTCAGGAAATTGAAATTTATATTATATAGTATATTTGAAATTTATACTATACAGTATAACTGAATTGAATCCAAATACACTTGATTTTATCCATAAAGTTACAAGAGGTTGCCTGGCTTTATAGGGGCTTGACACAGTTCTTGAGCAGAAATAACCTAGATTAAGCAAACTATCAGCGGTCCAAAATATGAACGCTTCCTTCCCATTTGCTCCTTTGGCTCCAATAACAAGAAACATCTATTATGAATTTAAAAGTGTAGGAATTCCCTTCAAAGGCCATTGCTCTATGGCATGATCTCCTTCTAGAATCCTAGACAAGGTGTTCAAAGTGACTCTGTGTGGTGAGAGCTGGGGAATAGAGATAGGCAAATTGAGTTCCAGAAATCATCTGCTTCTGTTCATCTTGTGAATAAAGGAAACCAAGGCTATGGCCATGAGGGAAATCTGAAATGCTGGCCTTATCTTTCCTGATACCTGCAGTCATGTGTAAGACACAAGCTCAACTGAAAATAGCAGGAGTAAGGCAAAACTAATTGATGCATAAGCACAGCTGAACGGAAATGTAGAAAAGGAACGATAGTGCCAGTTCACTTTCTATAGAGATGGCTTTCTCTCCCTCAGATGCATGAGTTTGGAAGCCACATGGCAGCTAGTTTCTTATTCTTCTCTGCTGATTCGTCTGCTAGGTTGTTTGTAACTCCTTTCAAGATCTTACTTAATATTCACGTGGTGTGATTTATACCTTCCAGCATGGCACACACAACTCTTCTTGGTGTGCCTCCACTTGAGCTAAAGGATCTACATCAGCAATGAGTTTCATCCACTGTGTTAATTTTCTGAAAGGTTATTAGAGTGGTATGATATTCTTCAACTTCTACGACAGCATTAGGGCTCTTTTCTCATTGTAAATGTGAAAAAGTTTATGTGTTACATAACTGAAGTGACTATTGCAAATAACACTTTTACAGGTTTTAAAGTAGAAGTAAAGCTACAGTGATTTTATTTTGATTTTCTAATCAACTACTGGAGGTTCAAAAGGAAAAATAACCCGCAATTATCACTTATACAAAGGAGTTTAATTAATTACATATATGCTAAAAATTGTAGCTAATGAACTTCACCTTGAAGGTTATCTAGTAAATCTAGGTAGGTTATCTATGCTAAGGAAAATTACCTTCCATCTTTGGAGTTGTATTGCATCTTTGTGTGTGTTTGTTCTACCTATATAAGATATATTTTCACAGATTTTTCATTATATGCTTTTTGGCACGTTTGGTTTGGCGCATATTTAAATCTGTTAAATAAGTGCTGAAATAATAAGTACTAAACTGGAGACAAAATACTCCTTTCACGTTACAGAGTAATAATGTCTGTTGTTGATAGGAAATATGGCTGTAGCATGCACTGTTTGTGAGAATCATATTTTGCATTATATGTCATAAACTGTACAATTTATAGTTTTGTATGAAATCATGGAGTTCCTTGTTCTACTATATCTCAGTGTAAATTTTTCACCCATTTCAGTTCAAGTAACATTCTTGCAGAATACAGGTTTTGTAGTGATATGATGTTTCCTAGCTGTAGGCTTGGCCTGTCCCTTCTACTGGCTGTAATTTACTTTTTGGTCTCTGTCGCCTTGAGCTTGCCTTCTGACTAGTTTGTTGAATGATGTGCTAATCCATTATATTTTTCAGACAAGTGTATCGACCAGTATAAACAGACTGGAGGGCACAAACCTAAATGAAAGCTATACTTCCTTGAATCATTTAAAAAGCTCCTGCAGTGGTGGCAGTGCAAAATAACTTTTCTCTGTACGTTAAATAGAAGAGGGAAATTTCAATAAATAAAATTAAGATTGTGGGGAGGGGGATGTGAGCACATTATGCTGCATTTCACATGGATGTATTTAGTTATAGGAAGAAGAGACAGATAATGTTAGTCAGCCACTTGAGGATGTGCTCCCAGATGATAAATTTGAAACTGAGCCCCAAGCCCTGCATTATTTGCCATTTCCTATTGTCCAGACACTCTCACAACACATGATACATGTTTGAAGTCATGTACTATATCGAAACATTTTTATACAAATAAAGAATGGAGGATAACCTCACTATGGAACTGGGAAAACTGAGGGGAAAAGATGCGCCTTTCTGATCATTTCCTTTCTAGGAAACAGATAGAAACCAATACCTGGTCATGAAAAATATCCTTAGGTAATTTATCTTGAAAAGAAATATCAAGAGAGTGGATGACTTCTCAATTTGTACAGCTGGTGTCAGATATTCAAGTTCCTATCTGACAAAAAGTGAATTAAAATTACAACAGCAACAGGAACTTTTGGCTAGTAATTCAAATCTAATCTGGGGACACAAGTAATATTATGGAAAATTACATTTTTCAGTTGAAATTACAACTCTACAAAACTGTAGTAATCCCATGATTACAAGAAAGGGGATAATTTTTCCTTCAAGGTACATTTGATTCATGATGCATTGGGAAATAGTCAAGCTATGAATTACTGGAATTTCTGCAGAGTTGTGTGACAAACAAAGAAAAGATCATTCCTATATCTCTCCTCAAGTATAAGATTTCAAGGAAGAGAATTAGATGTTTCTTTACCAAAGGATTTTTAATTTTTTTTTTTTTTTCAGTTTCAGGTTTATTTCCAGCAGACTGAGAGCAAAACTATCCAATTTGTATTTAACAATTCACTCTCAAGATCTCAATGAATTTTTATATCACAGTTTTCACCTTGTTGATTTGGAAGGTGGCTATTATCTACAAGCTACTAAGAGAACTGTGATATTTAACAGTTACTAAGGCATCATATATGCTTAAGAGCATTTCAGAGATCCGGTGGCGTGCTTTACCAATGAAATAAAAGCCTGAAGTTCCCTTCTCCCACAATCACAAATGCTCAGATGACAGTAAGCATTTGTATCCATCCTGAATCTGTTTGCCACAGTTCCTGAGTGGTTACTTACTCTTGAACAGATGTTTACATGCCCGCTTCTTCCAAGAAGAGGAGCCTCATGACTCTTGCTCCCGTTTAATGAAATCATGATACAAATGGCTGTTTGGCCATTGGCCTCAGGGAGACCCATGTTTCCCTCCTCCTTTTTGCTGTTCCTGCCTCTCTGAGCAGCCACCCCACTAAAGCTGTGACTGTAACCACTTAACACTCACGCCAACCGTGATAGTTACTATTAAGGCTACAAAACCTGGAAGCAATAAGAAAAGCTTTGTCTTGGGTTTACCAGGTAATCAGAAAATATTTTAATGGGGTTCTGGTATTTCTATGTTTTGAGTTTAGTTTCCCTTCCAGATACAAAAACTGTGACTTTTCAGAGGGGATTGGCTTGGGGTTTGTATTTCTTTCATTTTGTAGAGCTGTCTTCGTAGGTTATTGACATGAACAAGATACTAGGAGGTGTAGTCTTTCCAAATTGGGCTACTGTTGTTTTAATTAGTGTCTGATTATTGTTAGAAAACCTATTTTTAAATGAGCCTTAACTTTCTGACCGTTTCTTCCCAGCACATGAAGCATTTTAATCCATTTGTTCTTTCAAACTAAGGTAGTCATCCTTTACATCAAAATATCTGCACCTTATCAAGATCAAAGCTGCCCAAACTTGACTTGCATCCACACAGACGGCTATAAACATGACACTGGAATATTACTTTGGCTTCGCTTGACAGAACTGAAAATTGTCCGTGCAGAACTACCCAGAATTTGTAGAAAATTTTATTCTTCACTTTATTGTTTATGAAAATAGCAAAGAACTTAGAATAAATAGCCATCTCTGTCACTGTGAAGAAAAATGTGTTATTTGCTTCATTTCAGTGTCTCACACAGAGAAATTGCTAAGCAGGAGTTGATCACTCTACACAAGAAGGAAGGAAATGCTTGTAGATTTTCCAGCCAATTTTAAGCATTGTGAAAATAATGTATTCATAGCTAGTACATGCAATAAATAATATGCATCATCATTAAAACAGGAGTTTTTTGAGTAGAGGCTTGGCCTTGTAAATGACAGCTTTCTAAATAAAATAAAAATTCAAGAAGGCCAGTACACTCTTGAAATCTTTATTTCAGAACATACGACTTGAAGCATGATGTGCAGAAAACAATGTTACCTTTATGTAGCTGGAACATTTGCATAGGAGCTTGCTGGTTCGTAAATTCCAAGCAGCATAAATATTGATATACCATGCTTAGCTTACCACATACCTTCAGTTTGGTTTTATCTGAATTACAGGAAGAAAGGCACAATTGTGTGCACTGTTTAAAGGCATGTTTGTTTCTAACCTCTGCTTTCTGAAATCATTGTTATTCAGGTTTTTCCTCCTCACCTGCCTTGCCCACACTGTCTCCCCGCGAGCTTGCACATGGACGTGTGCACACTCCAGTCTATCTGTGTAACAGTTTCTAAACATTCAACATCCTGTTTTATAACTGTGTTTCTTTACTGTGCTGTAAAGATTGATGAAAGAAATATCGGTGGAGGATTTTGAAGGGAATGTGCTTACATGTTTTGGCTTGGTGTCTTACATAGCAGCAAACCATTTACACCGGCTTACTACAAAAATAAACTAAATAAAACCCTTCAACCTGCAGAAGGAAAAATCTTTCCTAAATCAGAACTACCAAAAATATCCTGTAACATAAAAAAACATAAAATGTTTCAAATTATGGAGGAGTTATATCAACTGGTTAATTGTATTTGAGAAATAAGTACATTCCAAATGCTGGGATGTCTCCTTGGTACTATATATTCAGGGAAGAAATATTAGTTTTATTGCACTGTTTCTAATGAAAGGACTATATCTACATAATTTTTCCCTGAGTACAGGCAAAAGACAGTGAAAGATGAAGTGTCAAATTATTTTCCCTCTCATAACACTGCATACCCATGAGAAGTGATTTTGTTGTTGTTGTTGTTGTTGTTTTAGGGTAAATAGAATGAATTATATCACAGCCGTGCTTTGCGGCAGATGGGTAATAAAGTCGTCAGCAGAACAAACCTGCCCTGTTCAGTGTGCTGAGTGCTACTAAACAAATAATCAGTCAGATGCATATGGAGCTGGCCAAAAGGAATTGGGAGTTACAGTTTGCAACACAAAAACACCCACTTTGAATCAAGAGAGAAAGTAAATTGGACAACTGTAGAGTTTCCATTTGGCGTATACATGTAACTTATTTGGCTGTCTTTCTAAAATAAAAGCAAAACCACCTAATCTTTTAACAGAAATTTGCAGTCTATAGTACAAGAGAATTAATAGGTACCAAAACAAAAAATTACTGCATAATCAGCTATTAAATAAAAAGCAACTAAATGTTTAAAATAGACCAGTTTAATGAAAATATCAACTATCTCTTACAATTCAGTATCTACTACTTAAACTTCTATTACTTTTACAAACATTTTTTTAAAAATTATCTGATATTTTGCTTCCCTTCTCAAGGCGTAGAAGGATCTTTTTGATTGTAAAATAAAATGTTTTTCTGTGCTCATTCAATCTTCATCTCCCTTCTTATCAAATAAATAACCAGTTTCTGCTCAGTTTGGCTTCCATGTTGATAGCAAGCACTCCTAAAAACAGCTTACATAAAAGCTCCACCCTGAACATGGTGAGAAGTGTCCTTACTCAATGTGTGAGATCAAAAGTAGATGATCAATACTGAAAGGATGAAGTGCAAAGAAAATAGTGACAAACATTAAAGTAAAATTATATTAATGTAAAACAAACATCTGGAGTAACAGAGGAGTTTTTGTTTGGGTTTGTTTTTTTTTTTTTTTTGGTTTATATTAAAAGTCTTTAGATTGCTGCCTATGATAACGGAAGCTACAAAAAGACAGATAGGTTTATGACTGCTAAATAGATGATTTTTCAGAAACTTCCGGCTTCAAGACATGAGCAGAGCTAAACCGCAGACATTTTTTCTTTGTTTGTTTGTTTCTCTAGTAAATAAGGTATGTTAGGAAGAGCAGCATTTGGAAGGCAAAGAACTGCTGCTGACAAGCAACAATAATCCTAAAAACAAAGGCATATGAAGTAAAATCAATTAGGATATAACCCTTAAGTACATTAAGCAGAATTTCTATAAGGATTTGCAGCCAAAATGAAGAATATCCATCAAAATATAAGCTGCCGTGCACTTAATCTTCCCAAAAGAGATAGCTGCATACTGCGGGCAGAAAACAGATTATAAGAGTGCAGTCATCCGCTGTGATTAGGAATTCAAGTAATAAGCATTGTTTAATAAAGTTTTCTTAAGTATTTTAATTGTAAAGAACTCTAGCCTTCATTTGTCAGTTTTGTATGGTGGTGAGACAATATATTCTCTCACCCTGTGCTTGTGTTTGGTAGAACAAATTTTTACCCTTTTTGCTAGGAGAAGCAAAACCAAACTGCTGCTTGCAATAGACTTTGAGGTATTCATAAGTCATGTTAAAATAATTTTACAGCTTGGAATTGAAGTTGTATTCTTTTCTAAGATACCTAAAAATCCATTATCATATCTAAAGAATAGAGATTTATATATATATACATATTCCCATCCTACTATATTTTCCTCCTAGCCTGCTGCAAAAAACCAAATTGACTTACCTAGCTAATCATTCTATATAGTAGACAAAGGAATATATTTTAGTTTACTAAGAGTTTCATCCCTGGACAGGGGAAGTGGCATTCCAGGACTCAATAGCCAGAATACTGTTGCTTGTTTTAGAGAAAAGTTATGATACTATGACAATATTCTCCATGCTGTTTCTCCAGTGCTTTGGGTTTGCATGTTTTCTAATCTATAAAATATGTTTTGCAAAGGATTAAATTATAGAAAATAAGATTATCAGTTAGGGTGGGAATGTACGTTGTTTCTTTGCATTGGCTCTTTTTTTTTCCTCTTACCATCTTTGACAAACCGTAGAGGAGAACTGCCTGGCTCGAGACCTGGCATTCCCCCTCTCCGACTAAATAACCTCTAATAGCTCTGCCTCTCAAAGTCAAAATATTGATTGGAGAAACTCTGAATAAAGCACTTCAGAATAGGACTGAGAAGAGAGCATCTGTGATTGAAAACAAGTGTCCTTATTAGCTCTTTCATGGGAACTAACCTACAGGAGATTTTATTGCTCAGCTGTGAAATCAGAATTACTATCCACATAACATCCCCCCCCACCCCCTCGCTGCTAGTTTAGAGTTTGGATTACATCCCACAGTCTAGCCATGGAAAGAAAAATTATGCCGTTTTAGCATCAGATAAGCACCTTACTTCCCTGTAGGAAATGGTCTGCCATATCTTGAGACACAGTCTGCACTTTCCATTGTATACAGGGAACACAAAGAGTATGCAGTTTACTTTTTTCAGAAGACGCTTCATTCAGTCCATCACCCCTTACTTAGAGTAGTAAAAAACCAGAGTAGTTGGGATGCAGTGGCTTCTGATTAATTACTGAACTAGAAGAGACCTTAAGCAGTAATTTATAAAAAGATTTTTTCTTTCTCTTAAAAATTACAGTTTCTGGGACTGAGAAGTTTTAACCAGAAATCATTGGAAAATTTTGGTATTTGAAAGCATTCCAAAATGAAAGCAGGAAATATAAGCATGGTATCAATTGAGATCCTAATTTGATGATTTCAAGGATGCTTACCTCATGTATCAGATACTGTTACTGAAATAACAGTGATGACATAGGAATAGATTAAATTTTTGCCTCTGAAACACATCACCTCTATTCCTTACCACACAGCTTCTCATCCTTGGCCTGTGAAGGTGAATGTCCTTATGTAGTGGATATGCTGTGTTTCATTACCTTCTTTTCTGAGTTCCTTGCACACATGCTGAAATGGAGGTTGGAACAACAGCTAAACCAACCAATTTTCTGGTTTTGGGAATAGGCTTAAGTAAAACAGTGGAGGCCTTGGCTGAAAACATTATCATGTACTTGAGGCACTACTCAGTACCTAAACAGCTTTATTTTTTCTAATTATGTGAGTGGTTTAGCTCATATAATGAGCTAAACTGCACTGTCAGTGCAGTTCTTCAGCTCATAATTTCTCTCACTGACCTGCTCATCAAGAAACACGCTCAGATTCAGATAGCTGTGTTTGGCTTCACAAAGGGAAAAAAAGACAATGATTTTTCTCATGCCACATTATTCCAAATGTAATAAGAAAACTTAGGAAGTAAAAAAGGCATTTACCCTAATGGACCCAGTAGCTCTATCTGTAAAAACTGCTCCTGTCTGAGATTCTTAGGAAAACTGATTCTGTTTGCAGTGAGCTACTGAATATAAATGAATGTCTAGAAACTTCACATGGACTGCTGAATCTCCTATTTAATATGAACTGAAAGGTTAAAATTTATTTCGTCTATCAAGGATAGGATCTTCCAAAAGTTCAACATGCAAAATTATATACTTCTTAAAGGAAATCTACTTATTTACTTATAAGAAATAGCACAACCGAAGTCCTGAGAATGATCTCAGTAGAAAGGTATTTATCAAATCTAAACACCTCAAGATTTGGGATCCAATCTAGAAAAGCAGAGAAGTACTAACAGATTTTTTTTGTTGTTGTTGTTTGGTTTTTGTTTTGTTTTTTTTTTTTGTAGTATCCTTTCATTTTTCTATTTTGATTCCATTCTCTCCTAAAATGATTCATAAGATGAAAGAGAGAAACAGTGTCATGTTGAGTTAGTTCTACAAATTTTTGACATTTGAAGCTGTTTCACCTTTTCTTTTTTTACTGGTGGCTTCCTTGTCTGCCATCATAACTTCTACAGTCCAAAATACTAAGAGACTGTAAGTAACATTGTCCTTGTATTCATACACAGCTTGTTGTGTCATTGGGTTTTTTGTTGTTTTGGTTTGGTTTTGTATTTTTGTTGGTTTGGTTTTGGGATTTTATTGAGAAAAGCAGTAAAATTCTTATATGTGCAACTGATTGTGCCTAAGATGTTTTATAAACAGATATCATAAGTGAAGCAAATCTGAGAGGAAATTATTCCATTTACCAGTTGCATTCATTCTTTTTTCAGCTGGGACAATAAGGAACTGAAAGCGTGCCCTAACATCTGCCAAAAAGAGCAGCAAACCTGACATTTCTGTCTTGACAAAGCACATAGAAGTAATTTACAAATTTTAACAAATCTTCAGTAAGAATCGTAAGACTGTCTTAGGACACTTTGGGAGATACAACATGTGCAAAATTGAGAAATCCTTGGGGTTTTTTATTAGGAATTTCATAATAGAAGCAGGGTAATATATCTTGTTGCTTTATCATTTGACAAAGCTGCACCTTTTGCTTAAAGCAGTGCTAGCTCAAGAATCAGAAACAAATTTGGAGAATAGAAGTCAGTGCCTTGAGCACCAACTGTTTCCTTAACAAAGCCTTTGTGCATGTCTGCATTATTTTTTTACTCTTCTTACAAATTATTTGTCTTACAGTGCGTTCGCAGAAATTAGAGGCTTCTCCCCATCATGTAATTAGTGTTTTAAAAATAAAATCAGGGCATCAGGTTTTTTGTGAAGGGACAGTGAAACTTACAAGCCATGTTTATCTTATTATGAGGCTGCTGTAAAGATGCTCTATAAAGCAGATGTACTTTGCAAATTAGAGGTTGAAGTCAACCCTTATGCTGCTTTAAGGTGGTTTCTGTTTCAACCTGTAGAACAAATTGTGGTAGATGAAATCAGGTTTGGATACAACCCTAGGACAATCGTACCTTTTTATAAGACTTTTTTAAAATTGTTGTTTATTAAAACTTACATATCGTTGAGTTGTTATTTTTTCATCTCTCTTGGTGGATATAATTAATCTTTGCCATAGGAGCTTGCAGGTTTTTGCAATGCTAACTCATGTTTCACTTCAGTTACTATATCATGGTTTTTATTAATTAAATTGATACTAGCAATTTTCAGCTGTTTAACGCTGCCCTGCAATGTTCCCATATATTGGTACTGGTTGGTTTTTTTTTTTAGTTAGGTGATTAAACAGTGTAACCCAAAGGGTTTCCAGTGACTTCCCACATTCCAGAACATTTTTGATAAACATATAAAACCCTCTGTTCTGTGTCTTCATCCACTGAAACACAGGGACAAAAAGTGATTAAAAATTGAAATGCTGAGGAGTCTGGGTGACATAGAGGATAAGAGGGTGACTTTTTACATGTGCCCTTTTGAGATTCCACCTCAGGTCTTAAAAGGAATTACTTTTCTAAATTTCTTCCAATTATGCTTAGCACACATTACAAGACCAGGACGCACACTTTGACTCTCTTAGAGTTTAACTGTCATGTTCTCTTCAGTGAATTCAGTCAGCAAGATTACACAAGCACAGAATCACAGAATGGCTGAGTTGGAAGGGATCCATAAGGACCATCAAGTCCAACTCCTGGCCTTGCACTGCACCATCCCCAAGAGGCACACTGTGTGCCCGAGAGCATTGTCCAAATACTTCTTGAATTCTGCCCGGCTTGGAGCTGTGACCACTTCCCTGGGGAGCTGATCCAGTGCCCAACCACCCTCTGGGTGAAGAACCTTTTTCTAATATCCAGTCTAAACCTCCCCTGACAAAACTTTAGGCCAATGTCTCGGGTCCTGTCACTGGTCACCACAGGGAAGAGATCAGTGCCTGCCCCTCCTCTTCTCCCCACAAGGAAGCTGTAACTGCAAGGGGTCTCCCTTCAGTCTCTTTTTCTCCAGGCTGAACAGACCAAGTGACCTCAGCTAGTCTTCATAGTAGAGAATGACTATTTAGAATAACTGGATCCTTGTAGAATGTCATCATCAATATTTTTCATGTAAGGAGATGACTCTGAATTTTTGTTCCCCATAAATAAACTAAAATTGTTCTGCTCACTGTTTGAAAGACTAACTGGTTAGTTTGAGGTCACCAAAACTTAAGTATTAAGTTGCAAATGAAGTGGTATATTGTAAAGTTTGCTATTAGTATTGTGTGCATTGTACTTGTACTTGCTACTATAGTCTCTACTTGTAATGAACATCCGATTTTGATGTCATGTCCATCATTCAGGTATTCTTAATAGAGGATAACAAGAAAAAAGGTCCAAGGAATTGTGTGAATTACAGCAACTATTGAGTAAAAATGACAATTCCACCAAATTTTCACAAGGTATGAATTTGGCATGGTTAATATATGCATTTGACTTATAGATATTATTTCTTGGTGGACATAGAAAGAAGCAGTTTAAAAATTCTTTGTAATTACAAGGTCCAAATTGGGTAGAACCATTGTGGGAAACACATACATTAAAAAAAAAAAAAAAAGCGTTATCATAATCATTCTAATCAGGAAGGTTGTTGATATTATCCAGTGGAAACAGGAAAATTTTCTATTGAAGAAGGACTTCTCTGGAAAAGTCCATCAGGATTTCATTGAAAGGTCGAAGTCAGACTATTCATCAGTTTAAATTCTCTCCTTGTTTTTTCTTTTTGTTATATCATAAACCAGGAATATGATATCCAAATGAGTATAGAATGAACCACCTTTTCCCCTTCTCTGCTTTCCCATTCATCTTTAGGTGTTTGGTTTTGTTTCTTCTTAGTGTCAGAGCAACCTTAGTATTTAGAATCCACAGTACCAGCAGAAGAATATTTTGTAAAATAGAAAGTGTACAATGAGAAAAACTGACAATGTGAACTGTGTGAAGAATAGAAGTATATTATAAGCGCAAACCCTACTTTATGACTTAAGGATTTAGAAGAGTTGATAGTCAATTTTGTTCTTTGACTGTTCTGCTGTCATCTTTACTGGTTGGCTTTTGATCTGATCTTAGGCATGAATATAGGAATCTAAAAATACATTATTCTCTAAACTGTGTTACAGGAATTAATATGTATATGGACTTAGTGATTTAGTTCACATTAATGGGTTTCTGTGGCTTCTGATGGATATGTCATGGATTAAAATTTTTACACTACACAAACAGCAATAGAACATTATTACCTCCATTCTATTTTGAATCATTTGTGGGAAAATACGTGCTTTATGCCTCATTTGCTGCAAAATTTATTTTATTGTAGTGTTTAATTAATGAGTAATTCTGCCATTTGTGGCAAATAGCCAAAATATTATCTTCTGTTTTTAGACTGCCACTGTTCAGACAAAGTAGATTAGGCAGAATTTAGCAAACTAGCATATTAATTAACAGTTTGTGGAACTTGGAGGTTTTGCCTTGAATTCTTTATCTAAGGTATTGGTTATAAAAACTAAGTATTTTGAATTGAATATAACTTTATGGCTGAATTTAAGAAAGAAGAGAAAGTCTATGATTTTTAATAGTAAACTTTGACAGTGTTTTAATGAACAAACAGAAATAAAATAGGTATTGTCCCTTGAGATGCTCTTAAATCAGTCATATTGCTAAACAGCTTTTAAGGGATTCCAGCATTAAATCCTATATAGATAGCAAGAGGTGTTTACTTGAGGAAGAAAAGCTTCAGTAATGCTGCATTTTGGTACCAAAATAAAGAGATTTTTCTTTTTTCTTTCCCAGGCAGCTTGCCTTTGGTGAATTAGCGAGCTTAGTAGAGATCAACTGCTGTAGGCTTCTCAGAACTTTTCTAATTCCTGTGCCAGGGTGCAAGTGGGCATTGGAGTGCTGCATAGCACATAGCAGGTTTTATAAAAGATAAATAAGTATGGAACCAGCAATTCATTGCTAGTGTTTGTTTTTTACTTCTCTAAATACAGTTAGCACCCAGAGTTTTCAAGGCAAAGAATATGCATTTCTAAAATGTCTCTTCTGTATTTATGCTGTGGCTACCACATTTGTATAAACAGAAAATTGCTCCATTCATGCTTTATTAGCTCTTCTTTTGTACCACAGCCTTGACCCCAGTCATCATAAATTGAGAAATAGTGGGGAACTAATGGAGACAGATGGGAATATGGCTTGCCATTTACTCAAATTGGTAAAGTAATTAACCTCAAGGTGCTGGTTTGCAAGAAAAATTGTTGGAATATCTCAGAGCGCTGGTAAACAGACTCCTGCTTTAACCACTTCTGACAACTGCATCATAAACTAGACTTATTCTGTTCAATTGACCTGTCAACGTCTTGAGTCCAAATAAAGATTTGTATTACAATGCACTTGCTGAGAAGTGGGAGAACACTACTGCTGTTTCTTTTCAAATGGGTTGCTGTTCTCACTCTGCTAGATAGGAGCTGGAATGTCATATATTCATACTTCAGCCATTATATTCCTTAGAAAACTTCCATTACTGATTGTGTGACAGCTTTGTGACAGCAGATGGTAGTCATTTGGCTAGAGAAAATGAAATGAAAAAACATGGGCCAGACTGACTGGGCTCATTTAGAACAGCAGTGGACAGAGGCCAGATCGAGTTTTTATTTATCAAGGGATACCATGTAATGAAGTCAGTTTCTTTTATTTTTCCCTTTTCTCTTTTTTCCCCTTGCAGATTGGGTGAACAAGATAGATTTTTAACATATTAGTACATAAATCAAAAGTAGTCTTGTAAACAGGAATATTTTATCAAAAAGCTCTCTTCCACACGAGAGTTTTCAAATTCTTGTAAGTTCTTTCTTCATCCAATTTTTTATTCCTCCCCCTCAATTTAACAGAAGCATCATTTGATTAATTTTGTGCCCATTATCAGCTCTAATATTATTTTTTGAAAACAGCAAGTTAAATCTTTAGGGGGCATTTTGTAAGTTGGCTTACATGGGTTCAGCTCAGTAACTGGAAGAGTTTGATCATTCAAACTCATGCAGTTCTTTATTTCCCATGTTTCTATTTGCAACCAAAGCAGTCATGATATAAAGAAAGAAAGAAATATGTTTTTGATAATGGCATAAAATGTGTCTGGAAGGCATATGTCAAGGGAACCTACGGAGTAATCTTCATCTAGAGTAAATACAGCCATTCAAGACAGATGAAAACTGGAAACATAGTATGGTATCTCAATTTGATGAAAACTCAATTGGTTCAGAGGCTTTCAAGGAGCACTCATTCGTAACTTCTGCTCCCCTAATTTATCCACAGAAACCTACAATGGCATCCAGTAATGCCTTACTGCATAATACTGCTTCAGTGCCATTATGACCACAGTAATTTCAACAATTTCTTTAGGTATCTGTTTTTATGGATTTCAGGATTTTAGGAAACAAACCACCTCCAGGTGTGTGGAATAATAGAGTTTAAAATACATTTATTTTTCTCAAATATAATTTTTTTCAGTAAATAACCATTTCCCTAATAATGCTCCCTAAAATCAAATTTCTCAGCAGGCATTGTGATTTAATAGTTCATGCATTTTATATCAAGGTAGTCTTCTTTGAAATGTGTTGTGAGTTCAGAGACTGCCAAGGATAATTTGTCAGTGTCACCTGCACTGGTGCATTTCCATCATTGGATTAAAGATTTGTTAATGTGTAATTGATAAAGAAAACACCAAGCAGCATTTTGCAATGATGGGTAGTGGTTTAGAATAGTGTTTTATATTTTTCTCCTGACAGGCATAACATTTTATGGGTTTTTTAAACCACTATGTTCATACGCACAGAAATCTCATTGAGTCCTTTGATCAGCCTTTCTCAGTAAATGTGATGGTGAGTTCACACCACCTAATCCATGTTATCAGTCAGAGTCAGTGATTTTTAAATCTATCGTCAAATTATACTCTATTTCACGACCTCTCGAAGAGAGACACAGCAACCTGTGGAAAACGGGATAAGCCAACAGAACTTGTAATTGCAGGGATAGAGTTGGGTAAATTTTTTAGTTCTGAGAAGATATGCAGGTTAAACATATTTGTTACCTGTGTTGTTTTCTTCTGGTTTTGAACATTTTAATTTATAATCAAACAAGAAGAACAGATGTAAGAGTTGTAATTTAATCATTTTATTGCTATCTTTGTATATTTTGAAGAATTAGGTATTGCACTCTTGGGAAGCCATATTTTATGCCTAGTTGGAAAAATGAATAATGTAATAATATGCAAAATGTGAAGTTTTAGAACTTCGCTACTGAGTAAGGCATATAAACTAATGATCTAGTTAAAGTCCCTTGTGCACCATAATAAATATGGACTAAATTTGTCATTATAGCTTTAGACAGAGGTTTCAGGCTACAGATTTAATTATATCCTTTTTTAATATTCATACTTCTAAACTGAATAATTCCTTTCTACTGTAAAACTGCGTGTTATATTAAAACAAACAAAAATGGCAGATTACTAAATGGATATTAATGTGGAGTCAATAAGCATTTAATTTCTGTGGAGAACACTGCAAAAAAAGGAGAGTGTAAGCTTTGTGTTGCTCAGATCTTTTTTTAGATGCCCATCATTTGTACAGAGAGACTGCCTCCTGTTTTAACGCTGACTTTTGTTGCAGAGGTTAATTAGTTATTTATGGAACTCATAAAGGACACAAGGGCAATACAGAATACCTTTTGTTTGCCATTTAGAAACAGCGATTACTGAAAAGCCTAATTTAGTCTCCATATGATACAGGAGTTAGCTGAGACTAGCTCATCTCACATTCAGTCAACACTGCTTAATGGTGTCCAATTATTGATGACAATTAATAATGGCTGAATAAAATACCAGTTCAGTGGAATGTTTAGTCCAATTTTCCTAACTCTGTAATATATGCTCTACTAACTTGAATTTAAAGACTTTGTTTCCTTTACAGTATACAGTTGACCTGATTCTCAGATTAGGGTCCATCCGCTTTCATATTCCTGTAGGTATATGTTAAGTAAATGAAGAGAGAAAAGATATATATTTAAAATGACAGATTTTATCCCATTTATATTGGGAAGACCCTTAAATGCAATGAAGAAGTACAAGGTTAGCAACAACAAATGTGAAGATAAAAAGGAGGAAGAGCAGTAACATTCACTTTAATGAGAAATAAGAAAAGAAATATAACATTTTATGAGGAAATGTTCAAGCCAAGGAAGGAAAGTTCAAGCCAAACAACTAAATAGTCAGTATAGCTCCTAATAATTTAATATTTGGGTTGGCTTAGTTGGGAAGAATGGGTTGCAGAGAGGCTAAAGAAGAACTGTGTATCTCTTTGAGTAAAGTCATGGTGGATAAGTTACTCCCTTTTATATACACTGAATAAAATATTGAAGTTGGTTGATATGTTTGAGCCAGCCAGGTCCAGGGCTCAAAAATAAGTGTTTCATCTAGCACACAGATCTGGTTTTGGGTGTGAAAAGTGTGTTCATGACTTTCAAATCGGCAATGAAGGTCTTTGATTTCTCACTGCCTGCTTAAGTGATCCTATTCCTTGTTTTTCCTTTGGTTGCAAATGTCCTAGCTAACAGAAAGCTAACACTTTCTGAAGAAAAAAGCTGCTTTTGCTAAAAGAGGAAAAATTCTATGGGTGATTGCAGCATATTTTTCATGTGGCTTTCAGATATGGATAGTGAATTATCTTGGGTTAGTTTTGCATTATTTTTTCTATTATCTAGTATTGTAATTATTATTTTTTGTCTTGCTTCTCCATACTAAAATGCTTTTATTTTATCAGAGGGCATATTAGAAACATTTTTACATATTTATACATTTTCTTATTATGCAAATTGCCAAGAGCTATCACAAAGGTGAAGGAGAGTTAAGAATAAAGGTAAGAGGACTATTCTGGCAGACGGTCATTCTGTAGATGTACAAAGGACATATTTCGTCAGTCTCAGAACTAAAAATTTTAAAGTCATCAGAACATTTCTGTAGGGATGTTAGTAGCTGCTCCGGGGATGGGCTGAAGAAAGGGGGAAAAGACTGTTTTCTGGTTAATCCCTCGATGTAGTTATCCGTTAAGACTGGCTGAAATAGCAACCTTTTCAGTGTTATTTTGTGAATACAGCTTTTCTTACTACTGAGTTATCAGTATTGGTAATTCTGATCGTACTGTCTTGATTTTTTTAAAAAATATAAGTGTTTTCTTATTATAGGGCTAAATATTATAATCATGCACCCACATAAAAGTGCAATCAGAAGTTCAGAAATTATTTCAGAGGGCCTACAAAATATTTTAATACACTAGTGATGTGAAAAGCTGTGAGTTTGTATTTAATAAAAACCAAGGTAATAGTCATAATCATGTTTACTGTGTCATTGCCTAATTATTGACTAAGAAGCCGGTCAATTGTGCCAGATGTTGAGTGAATACAAAGCAACACAAAGGCAGCTTCTGAGAGCTTACAGTTTAAACGCTATGAAATGAAAACTTAGAACAAAAATTCTATCTTTTTTTTTGGAGTATAAAACTTAGATGTCAAGAATCCCTCCAGGATGAATATTAAAACTGTAGAACTCTAAAAAGATCTGAATTTATCAGTCAAGGATGAAAAGGGGCATAACTTAGGGACAACAGTTGACCAGTCAGTCAGATTATAGTCTACAGTTTAAAACCTCCTCGAACTACTAATGAGCCTTTTTGAAGAGGCAACGTAGCTTGCAATTTAAGAACTCCACCTTCTGTTGGTATTGCTCAACATATCAAAGCTTAAATATACATCGTTTGGCCATGTCTAGACATTGCAGTCTTTTGGCAAAGGAGATGAATGAAATGTAATAAATTATAAAGGTGGGCTTTAGATTGACACTACCATCTGCCCATAACAAAATTGTCCCAATTACAAAGTACGTACTTACTACCATGGCAAGTACCATGGAACCAGCTTGACATACAGAAGGAGGTTGTTATACTATTAGCCTAAAAGTGAGTAAAAAGATATATTAATCACTCAGAGATTCTATTTAAGCATTAGAAAACTGAATTTCATCTACTGTGATCAGAGTCCGTTTCAGCTCCCTCTTGTATAGTATCTTATAGTAGCCCATTGGATATGTGTATATTTTGACAAATTTACGGTTTTTTAGTTTTCTTAGGAACGAACACGAAAATTTAGTATAGTTTTCTTTTTCTCATTTGTTCTCATTTATTTCCATTTGGTTTTATATCCTCTATGCTTTGCCTTATTTTATTATTTTATTATTTTATTTCTGTTTTATGAGAAAACAGAAATAAAATAATGAGAAAAATTTTATGTTATTTTTCTGTTGTTAGTCTATACTGTGCTGTGAGGGAATATACAAGTACAGACCAATTTCTATTTCAGTAGGAGAATCTGATTTCTGACATACCTCAGAAGAAAGAAGGAAGTATTTAAGTGCATTTCTCTTCTGTAAAAAAAAAAAATTATTAGTGTGTTCAGGCAATGTTAACATAGCTTCCGGTCTGAGATCAGCATAATATTTACTATGATATTTTGTCTGCCAGGTTCTATTGGTTGATACTTAAAACTTTCAATCAAAAAATCAAACCTAACAATTTTTAAAAGAGTGACTTTGGAAGCCGTGCTGAACACGCATAGACTGCTGACTGTTTTCCTGACCAAGTTAAATTTCTGACCAGGAAATAACTTCTAACTAACTGCATTGAATATGGTTAAATATTATAGCAGGATTCTTCCTTGGCTGTCAGGTCTTTTCCAAGGTCACCTAATTAGAGTTGTTTACAACAGCCATTTGCCTCCACCTGTGCTGTTATTGATGTTGTATAAAGAGCTCTTCCTTGCATGGAAAAATGTGTCAGCCAAGTAGCCAAAAAAATTGCTGAGCAAAGGGAAAGTGTCTCCAGAACACTGACTTACAGTAGAGTTACTCCAGTTTAGAGCACTTGGCATATTTTCCTGATGGTTTCATTTCCACATGGCTTTATCTGATCATAAATACCATATTCTAGAGCTGTAGTGATTTTTGGAAACTTTTTTTGCTACTCTTTTCAATGAAACAGAGAATAAGTTACTCATCCATGGGCTCAAAAATACCTTGGTATTTATTTAAGAAAGATGATTGTGATGGCTGTTGCCACATTCTAACATTCCCAGTCCATAGTGTTTCTCCTTGGGCATCCGGGAAATAAACTATTCCATTCACAACAAACTTCTTGGGTGGATGCTCTTGTAAGCATAATAGGGTTAGCATTTTCACGTTTTGGCATTTAACTTCAGGTGTATGAAGCAGGATTTTCAAGAAGACAAGAAGGTACTTTAACACATTTAAGAGCAGAAGCCTGTCTTGTGGTCTTTGCATCTTCCCTCTCTGTCCGCTGATACAGCCAAGGGAACTAAGATGCCTAACTTTGACCTGATGTTAAAATATGGTGTTTGTATTAGTCAGTATAAATACCACTCTTCAGGGATCCTTAGAGTCTTACTGCAAAATAGGTGTGTGCAAAATAGTGGGCTGAGAATTCGCACTTGTGCTTGCTGGAAACAAACATTCCGATCCTCACAAGTACTTCTCTACTAAAAATGGTCTGCTAGTGCCCTGTTTCCCAGGTGACAATGACAAGCCTGAGAATTTTTGCTGATGTACAAGAGATGGAGAATTTTAAGTGGAAACTGGAAAGTCACTCATAAGCCTTGCTCAGATTCATGTCTCTTAGGAAGCCACAGGTTTCAAGTCATTGGGCACTGAAAAGTAGTGCCTACGTTTCACTTACAGAGCATCATCCTGCATTTCATTTCAACAGAGTGTCTATCTCAACTGATAACTGCATTTGCAGCAAAAACCAAGGAACATCTTGTAAAATTGTCATACAGGAGGTTCCATTTCATCATTTAGGTGGGTCCTGTTTCCTAATGTAACACTAAGTGTAACACAACTAAATGAAAAAAATGGCAGTTTTGTCTCAAAAAATGTAACATGATATCAGTTTAAGCAGTGCTTTTCCCAAAGGGGGCAAGAATGCAAGGAGAATAGTTTAAAATGGGGAAAAACGTTCTACTCTCAGCCGCAGTAGGCTGTCAGCTGCTGAATCTGTGTTATTTTCAATTAGGCTCATCTGATGCCTGTGTGTAAAGGAGACATATGTCACTTTGCTAGAGACACTGTGAGATGCCTAGGTTAACAAAGCCTCCAATGGTTTTGACTTAAGAAGCAGTCAAATAGCTCAGCATTATTGCATTTCTCATTTTAAAAGTATTTTTAGGTCTTGCTGTTAAAACTTTGTTCTTGCTAAATTATGAGCTAGTAAGATGGAGTTTTACTAAGCTTCTCATATATACATGAAATAATGTCCTTATATAAGAAAATATCCTGCAAATAATTATATATGGGAGTAAATTTACTATTTCCAGCAAACCCAAGGGTTTGATAAACTGAACTCTAAAAAAATCAACCCTAAAATATTTCCTTTTTAAAGTCAGAATAAACTTAAATGAGTTTGCTTACAGAGAAAATAACAACCACGTTAAAAGCTTTAAAAAAGAATGTATTAATTGAGAATACATGAAATTTTGTCTTCTACAAAGTTAGTTTTGAATATTAAGTGCATATGATTTAACAAATATCATAAATAAACAGGGCTTATTCCTGTTATTATGCTCTGTGGCATTTGTTCTGTGATGCTGCTGGAGTCCTTTTATACAGGACATCATTACATTTGGTTAAATCCTGTTTGATTTTTTTATGCATAACTATACTAAATGACAGCTCTCTACAGCATTTGTCCAGTTCGTGTGAATAATCCAAGTCAGTGTTCCTGGACCTATATGGATTTCTCAAGTTATAGGGATTGAAGTGGCCAGTGGCTCATCTGCACGAGTCATATGTCACCTGCTACAGATGAAAAAATATCTTTTTCTATCTAAGGAAGAGAATTGTCCTTCTGCTTCACTGAACTGAACTTTGTGTTTAAGTTCACATTTTAACATGACTCGAGACATGGAATCTGGCAGCTTCTTTATCATTTACCCCACATTTTGCCTTTTCCCCATACCCCAAACTGTCATCTTTCTTCCCTCCACTAGAGCAGACATTGTTTTCACCTTTCTAGTTTGATCAGCTTGCAAGCAGATGTTCTTATGTAATTTTTAATTAATTGATTTCTTCCTTGGAGGGTTTTGGTTCGTCTGTTTTAAGAAGATACCTTAACACAAAAACTAAAAAAAAAAAA
>VZTG01002250.1:445546-465546 GCA_013397845.1 Melanocharis versteri
AAAAAAACCCCTCAAAACTACATGTGCTCGCTGTCTTGTGAACTTCAAAATGAAAATATAGTAAAATATTTCCGTGCAATTAAAGCAGCTCTTAAATAGGTTGAAAACATTATGCATTATACCTACAAATATCTTAGCTAAAATGTATTCATTAGTGTGCAGTTTGTATTGATGTCATTCCACCTCAGTGCCACTTCCCCCTGTCCATCCTTAGTTTGAGCGTTCCAGTCTCATTCGCTTTCTGCCTCCAAAAGAAAGGGAGTATGAAGAATACGAAAAGATAAAATATCTGAAGATAGTACTTTCCTCTGCCTTCTTTCTTTCTTCCTTCCTTATCTTCTTTTAGGCCTTTAATGTTCTTTTCTTTAGTCAATATTGAAGGAATGAGACCGTAATGAGAAGTAATATTAAAACCTTGATTCACTTAGCAGAAAAACAAGGAACAGTTTCTGGTGTTATACAGGGCCCCAAGATAATATATTTCCCAAGCACAAAAAAAAAGAAAAAGCCTTTTCATGCTAAACACTGTAGAGGGTATTACAGCTGGAAAAGTTAATCCCTTGTGGGTTGCAATCACCTGTTGAGTCACTTGATTTGTGGACATATTTCCTCTTCAGTCCTTTGATTGTGCCAGTTAAATGGGCTGCCACCTCAGCTGACTGCCAGCACCATCATCTTGCCAGAACTACCCCAATTCAACCTACCACAGATATGAGCACTCCCAACTGAATTTCACTTGATGTATGCTTGGTTACTTGAACAGAGGCAAGGGTAAGTTTGTGCCATCTCTCCTTAATTTAACTTAAATATCTTTTAGGAAAAGTTCGTTTGTTTTTCTAGCATGATAGGAGAGTAATTTTGCCTGGAATAGGGTAGGGAGGGGGATAAGCAGCTAGAAGAAGCAGCCTTTCAGGTAACATAGCTGGATTTTAAAAGACATGCATCCATATTCTCACCCATTGGATTATATGGGATTACAGTTTCCTAAATAAATGGAGATCTGGATGTCTGTGAGCCAGAGATCTGATTTGGGTTCTCTAGTCTTTTAAATGTGAGTTATTTCTTAAGGAAATAATTTAACAACGACAGGAATGATGGAGATCTGAAACTCTACAAAACAAATTATGCATGTGTACCAGCCCATACATACCAAAGTCACTTTAAAAAGTTATCTAACAAGTCCTTTCACATCCACTTTTCCAGGTTTGCTTCTATCAGCAGTAGAGAACCCCAAGCCAGAACTGATCAGTTTACACAAATGACTAATACCAACCTACCCCTTCCTGGAACACTGTCAAGGAGCAGAAAAGAGTGAGGGCGCTCCTTTCCCCTTGAAGTCCTTCTTCACACAAGCTTTTCAGCTATGATTAGATGTGATAAGTAGGAGGACTTTTGTGCTGGAGCATAAAATATGCCTGTCATAAGTATAACTAAACGTAAAGTATTATGAGAGAGGAGAGCCTTGTTCTCTGAGAGACTGAAGTATTTCCAACATCGAAGCTAAGGCTCTCTGGACAGAAAAAAAGCTAAAATGTTTCAGTCCCTAACTAAAACTCATATAAACGTTGTGTTTCTAACTAAAATACTTTTAGAAATCCCATCAGTAAACATAAACCCTCTAGAATCTATACCTTAACTGCATTTTTCTCCTTCTGTGCCTTTAAAGTATATAATCCTTTGTTGCGTTGAACTGTGTTGAATTGCTCTGTTGCTGCTGAGGAAATGCATTTATCATTCTTGAAATATGTGTTGCATAGCTACCTTTCATGCCAGAAGGGAGTAATAAGTAAAAGGTAACTAATTGTTTAGTAGCTGATCTGACAGAGAGGAGATACTGGGTCAGAGAGGACTGATCCTACAAAAATTGGCAGAGGGAAGGTGTATAAGCTGTGTTTGGTTACTGATTTTGTTACTTGGTTTTGAGGATTTGTAAGAGAAATGCCCTGTGTATGTTGTACTGTGTCAATAGTGAGATGTGGTAACTTTCACCATATAATACACTTTTACAGAGTAGGCAGTGAAGAGAGCTGTGCATTTTATATGTAAAGAAGGAACATAACAAAGAAAGTTATGTTGCTAGGATCACAGGGTAATTCAGACTAGAAAGGACTTCAGGGAGATCGCTGGCTGACCCTCCAAGTAGGGTCACGTGTGAGATCACACCAGGTTTTTTGATGTTTCATCGAGTCTCATCTTGAAAACCTCACATATCACGTCTTGAGATGCCCTTAACCACACTTAATTAGCAATAATGAAAAATGTATTTATTTTTCTTTGCAAAAAAATTTCTTCAGCTCACATAACGCACTTCATTGCTGCTCCTGAGACCCAGCATTCTCCCTCAGAATTTAGACAAAATTTTTTGGTAGGTCTGTCCTTCTATTTCCATGAAAACGTAAGCATAATTTATAAAAACCCTGAGAAGGGAATTCAGTTTGCAAAATGTTTTGTGCTGTCAGTATATGTTCTGGACTAAGTAAGTTTCTGATTAGCTCTGAGCTGCATTGGCAACATTCAAATTTTTCCAAACCTCCCTATGAACTAGGATGTTTGGATCCAATAGCACAGATTTGGGACAGTCTATAATTCTGATACTGCAAATATGCTTCAGGCTCTGTAGCCTTTAAAGTCTTTTGAATATATCTGAATTACTGATTTTATTATCTAATCACTTAGAGAAAACTAATTGAAATACAGCCCTAAATATGGACTTCATTTCTGCTACCGCATTTTGACAGTGATTTTTCATTCTACTCTAGCAATCTAATAATTCTGGTGAGCCAATGCTGGGCATATTTAAAATTAGTCCTGTTGTTTTTTATTTCTTGTACTGTTGAAAATATAGTGACAAAAATGGGTAAGAGTTTAAGGCAGCAGGTAATGTTTTAAAAGCAACAAAAAAAAAAGAGACAAAAAAGTTGGGGTGGGGTGCAGGAAAACAACTTGGGGGAAATACTTTCATTTTTGCTGGTTACTAGAATCTGCACTCAATTTCCAAGTCCTTCTGGTCCTATTAAATACCAGACAAACAACACAGATACTGCTAGAGCAGCACTGGTTATTTTGCAATGCTTTACTTGGCTGTGTGAAAAGCAGTCAGGCTGAGGTTATAAGAACAGTTTAAGATTTGAAATATTTTTGTTCAGAAATCTGACATGATTTGCTAGTTGTGACAACTGGTTTGACAATGACCAGTGATTTAGGTCTACCTGTAATAAGTGAATTAATCTGAGTTAAAACATAGTGATCTGTCATGTTTAGAGATACCTCAACAGCTGGCTGACTTGTCCTCTGTCAAGCTAGTTTGTCCTGTGCAAATCTTCTGTCAAGTACGGAAAAGAACTGTTGAGAGAAAATTACATGGCAGTTTCAGAGTTAGTGATGAATTTTTCTCCCGACATACCAGCTGTGCCAGCAACACTATTTTTTGTGGCATTAATCAAATATCTTGCCTGGAGCACCTTCTCTTTTCCAAAGGCTAGAAGATGAATCTGTCAAAAAATTTCACTGGGATTTGCCAAGAGCTTTTCCTAAGCTCAGGTACTACTAGTCCATGCACCTCGAAAGTTTGAATAATGCTTTTAGGGACGTTGTTCTGAAATTAAAAGTCCTGTGCTATACTTTTACTATATGCATGAATTCAAAGCCATTTTTACAGTGAACATGATGAAATTAAGGAGTTTACCATAAGACAAAGTACTCAAGTGCTCCGCTTGCTGACTTACATCCTTGTGTTTATTTTTAGTTATAGTTCTGCAATTAGCAAAGTACAAGAACAGTGGAAGGCCACAGAGTGATCCAGCCACTTTTTCTGCAGATGGAGGAAATTGAGACAAGATTGATAAATACAAATATGTATTCTATTCTTTGATCGATATATTGCATGTTTTCATTAAAAGTATAAACTGTAGGAAATTCCAGGTTTTTATAAATAAAATCATTTTTTTTTAGGTGACACAGAATAGAAGTGTATTTCTATCATTCCCCATTGTTTTAGTACTGAAATTTTAATTAAAAATGAATAGACCCTTTATTATATGAACATTGGGGCATAAACGCAGCAAATAAGAGAAATGGTAGATTCCCACTCAAGGGAGATGACAAATATTCTTTTGCATTTATTTGCATGGATGCCATTACATATGTTTAGTGACACCAAAGGTGTGCTAAATCGTTTCATAGCTTAAAGGCCGACAGCAAAGTTGAATTTGCTTAGCACTCAAAACTAGCAAAATGCAGACATATAGCACCAACAGTAGGTAGGATATTGAACTCCTTCCTGTAGCAACTTGGAGAGAAAAGGTTAAAGAAAAGCATTCTTCTGATTTTCTATCTGAGCAGTGCTGAGATGTTAAAGAGGTGCATTCAGCTTAATAACTGAAGTACCCTTCACTGGAGAAAGACCATGCACTGTGATTGCATCTAGTTCCTGAGATTGCTTTCCTTTTCCCACTTCCATTGGTTCTCCTATTCATAGATTGACATTCACATTACTCCTTTTCTTCCAGATAGTTCTTACGGATACTGAAACATGTATTTCACATGGGACTGAAGAAGTAGAATCAATTTAGTATAACTCCTGCAGGAGACCTTGTGTAGACTAATTGTCTCTCTGGCTATGTTGAAGGCCTGTAATAAATGTAATGGCTAAAGTGTGGCCCTAGACTGCTGCACAGCCATTGTGGGGGAGGTCATTCATCAGCAAGCCAACATTGTCCCTTCATCATGCTTAGGTCTGAAATCACATGTGAAAGGACCTAGGCTGTGCTGATGTCTTTATCTGATTTTCACTCGTTTGCACAAGGAGTTGGAAGAGACATTGGCCTTGGTTAACAAGACTTTTCAAGCTTTTCTCTGCTCCTGATTTTATTAGTCCCAGCTAGAGCCCCTGGAAGGACTCTTGAGACTGTTTTTCATTCACGACACCTTGAAGATCGCAAAGCCCTTTAAGTACATTATTGGTACTATAGTTTCAACAAACAAGTTCTAAAGGGATTTTGATTCTGCTTCCTTCCTAAAATGAAAACTCTACATAGGGAGCATTATGCATCTCTGAGGAAGATACTTATTTCAAAATGGAATTTTCTTCAGAACTTGAATTTGCAAACTTTCTTCTGCAAAAATATGGCAATTTTAGAGGTGCATGGATATAATGCTTAAAAGATAAACATTAAAAAGCACAGGCTGCAACTGTGTTTTCAAATTCTCTGTATTTCTTCATACTCCGTGTGATGATGATTGCAGTCTTATTACATATTGAGGAAAGCTAAGCCAGTGTTTTAAAAGCTGGCAACAGAAACTATATTTAAAATATAGCAACTACCCAGGTTTTTTACTATACTAATTCCAAACAAATTTTGAAATGCTGAAAATGTTTGAATTTTTTTAAATCTTCCGTGTCCATAAACACTTGCTAATGATGCCCTTTGTTTCTTTAACACATTAAAATCTTTTTCTTTAACAAATTAAACTCAGGCTCAAATCATTGTCATTAGCATTGATAATAGAACTCCAACCACCAAAATGGATAGCTGCCCATGTTCCTAATTCAGCATCAGATCCATTTGTTTTCTGATACTTGAGTATTTGTGTTGATTTTCCTAACCTTATACCTCATTAACAAAGGCATTTTCAGGAGTCCAACTAATACCTGTGAAATATTTATATATTACTTCATTGTTTTGAATATGTTCAGAATCTGCATGAAAGAGAACAAGTCCACAGCAATATCAAAGGTTATTGTGATTGAAGTTACTTTATAGTAATTCAAATAGTTTTTACAATGTATTAAAAGAGGGAATTAATTATTTTAGATAGGCTGCAATACTAGAACTACTGTGCTAGGTAATATTTGACATGTCTGTCTGCCAGCCTTCCTGTCTTCCTACCTGTCTTTTCTCAAGTATTTTGGTCTGCAGAAGCACTTTTAAAATTGCAACAAAGAAATAGAGAGAGAGGTTTCTTAAATCATGCTATTGGATATCCAAAAAGGTATATTATTTTGGATGTGGTATATTTTACAATTTGACAAGTTGGAACTTTGTAAACTGACAATTGGGCACAGACGAAGGTATCCATTTATCTCGTATATGTCTTGTTGAGGCAAAGCTGTCAGACAAAATCTTATCACATGGTGCCCCATTTGTTTTCTGTAGTGATTTATGATGGTTTTGAAAAGGTCTTGTGATCCCATAGGCTGCCGCGATTCTCTGACTCTTCTCTGTCAATGGATCAGATTTTTGACATTTTCTGAGAGCATTCAGAAAAGATTTGATAAATCAGCTTGTGGTGTTTATTTTAATTGATCTGAAGCCCATTCCTTCAAGAATTCATCAAACACTGTGACAGGGTCTGGGTGTGCTGCAGTAAAATGAAAGAACTGGGTTGGCCATGCTTCTGTGATGGTGATATAGATATTTTGTTGAAAGTTTATGCTCGCAGACAAGAAGATGCCATAACTAATTTAGAATGCTGTAAATCTTTTGACGCAGATTCTAATTCATAAATCTCATCCATCACATGTGATTCATGAAACGATAGACAACCCTTGATGAGAAGGTACTTTTGTGTTCCAAGTTCTTTACATTTTTTTCCTCTTCAGAAATAAATCACTCCAAAACAACAGAACTCTGTTATGAAAGTGGCGCTGTAAAGGTCTCTCATTCTTTTTGCATCTGTTCTTCTTCTCAAAAGGGATAACATTTCTTCTCTTTAAGATGCAAATGGATACAACTGTGTGTGTGCATGCACTTCACTTTACAACAGGGAGAAAAATGTAACTGATTGCAGTGGTTCTGGTTGAGGAATCATCACATTTGGCTGGTATAACCTGGGTCTCTTTTCTTCTCTCACAGGAACCTCCATCTGTTGAAAACATCACCACAAACACCTGTCCTGATCAACCACAGTCAGTGTCTTTGATCTCTTCACTCATTCCTGTTGCGCTTGGTTGGTAAACCTGTAAGAAGACCATTGCAGGATCTGAGCCTCTCTCTTATCAGCCAATCCACTCTTTTTCCTTCTACGTTGAGGCATTGCTGCTGAGTGGTGGCTGTGGATGGTCAAGGAGGGAATTTGTGGTGGTGTATTTGATCTCTCTAATTAAGGGAAAGGAGCATGGGATGACTGATAAGCAGGCTGGCCTATCAGGCAATGAATGATAATAAAGAAATAAACAATTGTCGCTCAGCAATGTTGCCAAGAAAACTGCTGAGGACTGGTATCAATCAATGTCTGTTTATCTGTCTAGGACTCTGTCTTCAGATATAAAGCTCAGGTAACATCAGACGTTATTGGAATAATAAAGTAACAAAACCAAGCACTCAAAAGTTAGGTAGTCTTAGAATTAAGTTTGCCTGTGCAATATTTATTTGCCATCCTTCTGAATGCACGTTTTGATATTCTTCCTCAGTGTCACATTTGTGGTAAAACAAAAGAGAGAATTGAGTGAGCAATTATTCATTGTCCTTAGTTCAGGCGTGGAGTGAGGCTAGTGCCTTGTTTCAAAATGATAGGTCACTATTTCTATGCTTTGCTTGCTTACTCAGAAGTGCTAGTTATGTAGACTGTGAAAGAAAGTGATCAAGCTTCTGCTCGACACAGTTTATATGATGATACTGGAGGATCTTTAATGCAGATTTTAATGCTGAGTCTTAACTGAGTTCTTGAGAGTATGTGCAAATGGCAGTTTCCAACATCTTATAACTCTGTTCCATACTCATTTGAAGAGATAAAACATGTTTTTCTTAAATGAAGACACACACTTCTTTGAGGATCCTGCTCCAGAGGAATAAAGTTGGATCTCTTCAGTGAAACAATCAGTATTTTATGGAAATATATGTTCATATCAGTAAGTCTATTTCTCCTTGCTCTCTTCTGCAACTCTTTCAAAACAGTTAAGGCAAAAGGAAACAACAATCAAAGAAAATGCAGCCTAAATAGCTGACTAAATGACTTTTTGTGGGATACTTAATGGCTGAAATGGCAACAAGTAACAATCACAAACTGAAGGGAGAATGGAATCTAAAGTGTTGACCATCCACTCAGTGAAAAGCTTTATAGGTTACTAATTCCTTTAATTGCAGGTCTCACTGTTGGTTACTGGGAAGATCAATAGTTTCTCCTGCCTTACATTGGGTCAAACAATTTGGACTTATTTTTTGCTGGAAACTTTCTGTGTTTATTTCGCCTACCTATGGCTTCTTTTGCATATGCTTTGGCAAAGTTTTGTCTTCTCACATGATTTTGGGTAGACCTGCAAAGCCGTTTTGAAGACTCTTTCTTTAAGCTGAGAGAGGAGCTATCAACATGGCGTGTTTTTCAATGCAGTGTTCTGGTCCTTCACACAAAGAAGAAAAGCTTAAATTTTCTGCAACCCCGTGGTGTCCGGATGCCATCAAACAGGGAAAATTGAGGGCAAGTAGGCATGATTCAAGGTGAGGGATTGAACATTAGCACCTTGTGCTTTTCTTTTCCTCACACTTCCGTGTCTTCCATCCTATCCCTCTTTGCCTCTCATTATCATCTTTTTCCCTTAGAATAAAGGAAAAAGTAGCATGAAAGCAGTTGTCTGCGTGCCTGATTCTCAGCCCTGTCATTTCATAGGCATCTTTCTTTAAAGAGACACTGAGATCCTAATTTAATCTGGTATTAGGCCAAGACTTAGCAGACAGATTCAACTTTCATAGAAAGCTGTTTAAAGATATTTTGGACTCTTTAAGAGGACAGTTTTAAAAAGCACTGGCATCTCTTAGCACAGTCTTTAAAAGCTCAGCATATTGCCAACAGGTGAAGTTTTCCAGTATGTCTGTAATTCAAGGTTTTAATAAAATAGTCTTTTATTTGACCAACTGCCAATCTAATCAGTTGATAATGAACTTGATGTTTAGCTGTAAGCTAAAGTAAGGAAAGCAAGAGAGCTCTCACAGTCTGCAATAGCCGAATCAGCAGATTTTTCAGTGTTACTTCTCCATCAAAGAAGTAAATGGTTTGGAATTTCAATGAATGGCAGAATTAGTCAGTTTTTGAAATTTTCCCAGTGCTGTTTGAGCTTCCAGTCTCAGGGGGTTTTCACTCAAGGTGGATGAAAAAGAAATATGCTTTGACCATTGTTAATTTTTAATCTTCAACAATGTTCTCTGTTTCCTGCCACCAACACTACCAAAATATTGAGTGGCTTTTACTCTTCCCAAAATGTTTTCTTGATGAAGCCATCATTGTAAATAAGTAACATCTAATAAAATGCATTCTGGAATAAACAGAACTGCCAATCATACAGAAAAAAAAAGAAAAATACTTTAATGTTGGCATTAGCAATTAGGATTATGCCATTCCCACTTTATTTGTGGGTTTAGATCTTATGTAGAAAAGAAGGAAGGAAAGTGAATTTATAAACTATTCACTAAAGGTTAATTCAACAAATATCATATTCAAGTCCTCTTTTCCTTCTGTTAGTGTGTACCATCTCTTTAATGTCATTTGTTGGAACATAGAATTCTATGTTTAGCTTGTATGAATTTTCATGGCTGTTTTGAAACCAATAAAGCTACACCAATTTAGTCCAGTTAGGGTCTGCTACTTTAAAAAAGAAAAAAAACAAACCAGAAATAATTCTGGTTACCTATTAGAAAAGTGGTTCTATAGACATTTTGCAACAATGGGCAGTTCTCAATTGTTTCTTTTCTGCTCTGCAGAACAGCCACTGATAAGTCTCATCAAATGATGCTTCTCAGTACAGCAGCCCTGGCAGTTTATATTAAAGTAAGACATCGGGTTGTGTTGAGTGAGTTAAGAAAGCATATCGTTGCTAATTAATTTATTTTCCACATTGGCCTGCATTGTGTACAGATGCTTTCATCCAACCTGAAAGGTACCATGGCAAGCAGGTGTTACAACAATCTTAGCCCAAAGGTATCCAGGTCTTTTTTCCTGGCAGCATTCCAGCTACAGACTGGAGCTAGCTTTTGGAGAAGTTGTCAGTGAGATTGATGGCATTTTGGAATTTCCATTGATTAATTATCTCTCCCATTCTCCACCATAGGCAACATCCTGAGTTTTGAGACTATGCATGAAAACTTATTGCACTTGTGTTCATCAGTTTGAAACACTGGGATTTCGATAGGTCATACCTTACAGAAAGGGAGACAGAGGTGGTTGGATGTAGCTGTGCTCCTGTGCTTCTTCACAGACTAAAGAAAACAGAGAAAACCATCCAGGCAGGGTTTGCTTACTGAATTTGCCCCTAGCCTTTGTAATGGCCAGTAGCCAAGTAAGTGGTTTTACTTCAAGAACAACAGTTCATGGAGTTACAGCTGGTTGCTCTGCTAGGAAGCAGTTTATTCTTGATGTTTTGTGAAGGGATAAAGAATTCAGGTTTTGCTTAGTTAATTTTCTTTCCTGTATACAAAGATTAGCACTGCTTGGTGTAAAGGAATAAGACAATACTTTTGATTAAATTTATGCTATTGCTTACAAACATAAATATGGAAAGATTCGGATAGAAAGGCCACTCTTTTTATACATTTACCATTCTAACCCTACTAAGAGATATTTATTTCAATGGACACTTGTAAAAATCTCTTTCTAACATAAATCTTGGGTCTTAAATGAGTGGAGCAGTAGACTAACCAGCTTAATAAAAGTGAGAGATGATACGCAACTAATGGACAGGGCATTTCAACCAGGTGTTATCAAATCATTCATTGCACTAAGTGCACTCTCAAGTTCTGTTGTAAAAACAATTAAAGTACTGATGGCAGGCTTAAGTTACTTCAAATCATTTGGCAGAATTGATCCACAATTATCTTTGTAATCCCTGAAGCCCCAAACACTAAGTCTTCCATCTACTTTATATTTCTTACACACAGTTCTCAACATGTCAGCAGTCATGCTCAATATCCATTGGCACCAGCAACTTCACTAGACCTAAGAATTCCAAACTCTAAATATGCTTGTGCTCTGAATACTCAAGTTCAAGTGTATGAAACACCTGTATGACAGTATACCCATCAGCTTTCCAAGAGTTTGTAGCTTTTAGTCATGTTTGCTTGTGTATATGAATGTGTGTGATTAGAGAGTGAGACATTAATTTAGATGTTCTCTGTGGATGCTTATTTATTATTTGAAAGGGTGTTTTCTTCTGTATAGTGTCAGAAGGCTTGTAGTCATTCTGCTTTTTAGGAAATATTATGCTTATCTCTAATATGAATCTCAAAAAGAAATAGAAAAATGTCTCTAGTGGAGTTTTGTATGATTTCTCCAAAATGTAATAAAGATATTATCATATCAGATGGGTAATTCATATGGCATGGCACCTTTCCTCTGGCAGTTTAGAAATGCAACTCCCCTTGGCAGGGAAAATGTCAGTCCAAATGATTAGAGTTTAGCAGAGTAACATGTACTGGAGCAGGAAACTGAACAATGGCAAGTGTTAGCCTGAATTAGAGGTAGTGATTTATGTTATACCCGTAATAATTTGGAGATTTGTGCCTTTCACATAATCATTGTAAAATCTAGAAGCCAAATTTTCTCCTGTGGCTAATGACATGAGGGAAGAGGCATGAGAACAGGAGAAGGAATTTTGCCTGACTTTTACCCTGTGGATGTTAGACCAGAATGTGCCCACAGCAGGTGATAATGAAAGACGTGACAGACAAAATTTTGAGCTATGAAGTTAAACCAGAATAGTCCCACTGGAGACTTCACTGTGGGAATCTCAGGCTGAAAGATTTTTTTTTCTTGCACAGCCCCTGTGCAGTGTAAGGAGAACAAAGCAAGTCCAAGAACACACTCCTATTTTCTGTAGAATTAATGGAGGCATCCATTTCACTGTCAGCAGCTTTATATTTCAGATAGACCCTCAGATAGAAAGGATTTTTGATTGCCTTCCTACTGTTAAACCTTATCCCCCTACTTGTTTAGTCTCCCCAGTTCAGGCATTGGGTATCAATGCGCTTTTGTTTGTTTTAATGCCAACATATTGAACCATTAGAACAGAAGGCACCACTTAGTCCATTACGCAGTCAATTTTCAGTTTAAATACCATTCTTGTAGGCTCATAAGGGATTAGAATTGGTTTGAGCAGTGCAGTGAGCTTTTTTGTCTCTATTGCACAAAACAGGGAGTTATTCTATCTCCTTGATAATATGTTGCTCAGAGTAAGGGAAGAAAACAGAATTTCAGTTATTGAATATTTAATTCTGGACAGCAGTTTAATCAGAAGTGGGATTTGGGCAATTGCTCGAGCCCCCACCGAACATCCTACAGTTTCAGTTCTTAGTATTCCTTAATTATCCCACTGAGATGTTTGAGGAGCAACTAGTAGTAAATGAACTTGGCAAATCAGCTATTACCCAAGTAATGAAATACAAATACATATGTTTGACAATTCTTCAGGGAAATTCTTGGAGTTAAGATTCTCCATGGATTGTATTGGCCAAGAGAGAAAAAGCAGGTGTTATTATCAAAATTTGTATACAAACAATTTGACTAGACTTTTAAAATAATGTGAAGCTTTTTTCCCCTTCAGCTAATTCCCAGCATGTTGGTTATTTTATGGAGAGCACTGATTGTCAAATAATGAATCCGTGCCAGCTGTGGATTCACACAGTGACGTAGTTCTAAATATTCAAGGATTTTACGTTATATCTAAGGATGCATATCAACTTTGCATCTAACCTTAAACAAAAGAGAGCTCAGCTCTACTGAGGAAATTGATTTTATTCAGCAGCAAGGCAAGGGAAATTAGTACATTCAATATTTGTAGAAAGAAAATAGCAAAGCCCACAAGTCTGGGTGGTTTGAGATTGTTCTTTGTTTTAGTAATTATACCTTTATATGTTAGATCTCATATTTGCACTTTCAGAAGTATTCTAAATGGTTTATGCATCAATCATGTCCTGGACCTGCTGGATTTCTACACAATTTTACGATGAACTTACAGCCAAACAAATTCAAAGTGAAACTGAATTCCAACTTTACTGTTGTAGCTATCTCATTCTGTCTGTCTGGAACATTAGAACAATTTAATTAGTAACCAAATGTCAGTTGCCTCTAGTTCATTTGCATGATATCTCAATGTGCTAATATCTCAAATTAGCATAATTTATTATTTAAGCTGTCTTTGATTTCAGGGACAGAGTTGTTTGAGTTATTTCATCTAAGGCCTGTTATTCATATGCAAGAGGACACAAATAGGAATACTTTGTCGGGATGCATTTACTAATGTTTACTGTAGCCTGATAAGCCAATACAAAGCTAGGAAAGCCTCTCCAAGCCTCACAGATCTCCATTTTGCCATTAGCTGTACCAGTTTAAACAGTGTGCCTCAAGAAATATCGACAGGTCAAGTACAGCAGAGAAGAGTGTGTGTCCCAGTGGCCTTTACACTGACAGTTTCTCCCACATTAAAGAGTTAACTAGCAGCCTACCAGCTCAGAGTGGAAGCTAATGAATGAAATGGAGATTGATATAGACTCTCTTTGGAGGTGCATCGATCTGTATCTTCTGAACTCAGCTTAGGAATTCTGCAGGCAGCATTGCATGAGTAACCCTGGCATGGTGCCCATTAGCAAATAACTCTTTTAATGCTTGTCTTCAATTGATTCACTTGTTGTACAGACTACTATGTAGTACTGCAAACTTTCTTGTATTTTGCCACTGTAGTAACAAGTTATATAAAGGAATTTGATTTTGGAAGCAAATTCTCAAGCAACTTTCTTCATTCTGCTTCTTCCCTTCTCTTGCCCCCGTCTCTCACCCAAATACCATGATGTAATTGTTCAGCTGACGTGGATACTGCCGCATACACCCTAAAATTTCAAATTTCAGTAGTTTTATAAGTCCTGTCATTGCGCCACCTAAGCTGATGTTTCAATCAGACCAAACAAAAGTAATATGCTCTTAAATGTGAAGTATTTTCATTTATTGCTTTAAATTGATACTGAATTATAGAAGTGTATGTAGGAAGGTTTTTTTCTTCTTCTTTGGTCTCTAGCATGGAATTTACCTACAAAGACAAGTCTCAGCAGGAAGGCCTTCTGTATTTTCTGTGTAGCAGGTCAGGAAAGGTCTCTCTTTATTGAACAGCAGAGAGAGAATTAACTCCTCAGCTCCAGCTGTCTGAAGAGCAGTCACCTAGTCCAAGTCTAAGTCTAAATTGCTGTGTAGTCAAAGAGGGAGGACAATCCACTTTCTTGTCTTGAGCACCTGTGAATAGGTGTCTCTAGTCTCTCTCCATCGCATGTACAACTAGACTTGACTACGTGTCATTTTATTAAATGAAATCTAAGAAAAACCTACAGATTGAATGCCTAACCCTATAAGCAAAATTATGTATGCAAACAATCTAGTATGAACAACTGGAAATTATGACCTAATATTGCCGAAGCAATAAAAATGTCGAAACCTTAGACAACCCACAAAATCTCAGTAGGGGCTTTTAGCCGTAGACTTCATCACACAGAAAATTCTGATCTGCCTCATAGCTCTCAACATTTGCTGTATGTAGATAGCCATTTTCAAAGCATATAAAATTACAAAACTAATAACTCCAAAAATTAGAAGCATTCGGAGGTGTTTTTTCTGTCTGCAACTGAATTGTCATTAGGCCAGGTAGACAGAAAAGTTTAAACCAAACACATTTAAGCATAAGCTACTTTGTTCTGTCTGTTCTCTTTTTCTGTCAAAAGTTTTCTGCCTGTCTTTTGTTTGTCTTTGCCCACTTCTGTTTTTCTGCCTGCAGTGTAGGCAGAGAGATCCTTTCATGGTAAAATAATTGTTTTGATTATAGCCTTGAATCAAGCATCTGTAAATCAAGGGGGAACCAGATGTAAAACTATTTGCACCTTTGAAATATTTTTTGTATTGAAACTAAAAGCAGGAAAAAATTATGTAATAATTTAAAATGATACTATGAGAATTTTTAGTAGAAAATTATTGAGAATTTATGGTTGTTATTTTGATGGCTTTTCATTATTGACAGCAGTAATAATCAGGCTGGTTTTTTTCTTAATCATCTGTACCTTCTGACAGTCTCTTGCCTATATGTCTACTAACAGTTATAAGCATTGTATTTTGCTAGTTTAGGAAGTATTAAATAAAAAACATATTCTTGCAATCTAAGCACATAATTTATTACAGTGATTATTGTTTAATTTCATTCCTTGAACTGCCTATTTTGATTAAGATGCTGACATTATAAAGAAGTCAGGAAATTTTAATTCGCACAAAAAGTACAGGTCTTCTTGATAATTTTAACTCATACCTCACCGTAAGATGTGCTTTGATTTTAATCTTCATGCTTATAACTCCATTTTGAAGAGTTTTGGGAAATTGTTTCTGACTTATACCATGGCAGATGAGAATCAGAATGAGGTCTGATACATGCATATTTCTTAACATGGAAGTGAAAGAGTATTTATAAGTAGCTTTTGCCTTCTGAATCTAATGGATTGTCAGGCATGCCTGACATTATTCCATAGGCAAGGCCACAGAAGATCAATACATCTTAGGCAAGGTTTAATTTATTTGTAGGTTCTTACACCTAATGACTTTCCTTTTCTGTTTGTTGATTTTCTTTATAGCTTTTGCTCTCATGAATTGCTACAATTTTATCCTTCCGTTGTAACACAAACCACAAGAACTGTGATGCCATTATAATTTTTTGTAAAAGACTAGGTGCATGAATGAACAAAACTGGGAACTGTGCCTTAAAAGAATTTGCACAATGGAATCAAGCTTTCTGACTCCCACCTTGGACAATACAATGTATTTTCTGTTATTAGATTTTTGTTTCTTTTACAGCAGCACCAGCAGCCTCCAAAGTCTTGGGCATCTTCATGCCAGGCACTATATATAGTTGTGTTCTAACTGAAAATCTCTCCTGTGATGATTTTATCATCTGAATGGATTAAACAGAAGTAGTATGAAGGAAAGTAATGTGGTCATTTTTCATAAGGGAATGAGTAACAGAGAAATGAAGCAAAATACCCAAAACCATGCAAAACCATTGCAATATCGAAATTATTTGTAATTACTCAGGATGTAAAAAGTTTTGAGTCTTATACTGGGGCGTTTTCTGTTGAGCATAGTCTCAAGTGCACAATAATTCACTTGTGCCCATTCTGTAGATAGCACTGCAGTAAACCTAGTTTTCGTGTGCTGGATGCTATTGGTCAGAGGTGCCTAAATGTGAAAAGGAGGATACTCTTTTGCAAGAGCTACTTACTGAAAATGTAGATGGAGGTTGCTTTTTTGTTACACTGGGAAAGGTTATGTTTAACTTAGCAAAAAATCTCTATAGCTCTACTGTAATTTAGTGTATTGCAGGATCCCATTTCTTTCTCTTAGTTATCCCCATCTTTTAATGCATGCTTAGTATACTGTGATTCAGGGCATTAACTCCAGCACCATTTCAGTTAGTCAGCATTGACAAACAGATAAGCTACTCTCAGACCTAAATGGGATTTTAACTTGTTCTACCAGAATCATAAACACTTGTGACTGCATGGCCAACTTCTATCTAAACTTTGTAACTAGGAATCACTATATCACTGTCTTTCCTACCAATACAAAGACATTTCAGCACAAAAGTGGAGCTATTTAAGACTCAGTTGAGGAAGTAGAGGGTGTATGACAGTGAGATCAGGCATTTCAGAGTGATTCTTTACACTGGCAATAGATATGGCAAATGTATGGGTTTTGTTAGGATTCTTCTGAAAGCCATATATACAGATATATTTTACGGTCATGTAATTGTCCTAAACCTATTGAAGGGAATAGAATTATTTATAGTATAATTTTTCCTCAGCAAGTTCACTGATGACACAAGAAGCTGGGAGGAGTGACCCATACCCCCTAGTGCTGTGCAGCCCTTCAGAAGGCCCTTGACAGGTTGGAGGGATGGGCAGAGATTAACCTTCTGAAATTCAGCAAAGGCAATTGCAGGGTCCTGCACCTGGGGAGGAACAACCCCAGGCACCAGTACAGGCTGGGGGTTGAGCTGCTGCAAAGCAGCTCTGAGAGAAGGACCTGGGGTCCTGGTGGACAACACCTGTCCATGAGCCAGCAGTGCCCTTGGGGCCTGGAAGGCCAGTGGGATCCTGGGGTGCAGTGGGAAGAGCACTGCCAGCAGGTCAAGGAAGGTGATCCTACCCCTCTACTCAGCCCTGGTGAGGCCACATCTGGAGTGCTGTGTCCAGTTTTGGGCTCCTCAGGACAATTGAGACATGGAGCTCTTGGAGCAGGTCCAGCAGAAGCTACAAAGATGATGAGGGGAATGGAGCATCTCTCTTACAAGGACAGGCTGAGAGAGTTGAGCCTGTTCAGCCCTGAGAAAAGGCAACTGAGAGGGGTCCTCATTAATGTGTATAAATATCTAAAGGAGGAGTGTGAAGAAGATGGAGCTAGGTTCTTCTTGGTGGTGCCAAGTGACAGGACAAGAGGCAGTTGGCAGAAACTGATGCACAGAAAGTTCCACCTCTCTACTGTAGGAGTCACCACGCACTGGGGCAGATTGCCCGGAGAGTGGTGGAGTCTCTCACACTGGAGATATTGAGGATCTGTCTAGACGCAATCCTGTGCCATGTGCTCTAGGATGGCCCTAACTAACCTTCCAACCTTACCCATTCTGTGATTCTTTGATCTGAAAAAAAGAATCAGATATGTAGACAAAGACAAATTGCTGAAACATGTACACAAAAGGCAGTTTATATGTGTCTCACAATATTTGCTGTAGGATAGGCCTCTAAGATTATAACTCCAAGATTTTGGGCTATGTCTTTTTCTGATTTAATTTTACCTATGTTTTTCTGCATATGTTCATGTCAAGAGTGAATGGAAATTGTAGCAAATATTTTAGCTTTATCTAATATACCTAGGTTAATCAGTCAAGGTATTCTAAATAATGTCTTCATATATTTTTGAAATAGCATATTTTGACTGAAATTCTGCCATGTTTGATCTTTACCTAGACTTCAAACATGAAAGCAGATTTCTTCACAGCTACTTTTTTCTGACTTAACAGCAGGGGAAAATAAGAGCTTTTCAACTGTTGTTAGTAAATTATTAAAACTTTCAACTTAAAAAAAATCATCTTGATAACCTTGCTAATCAATGTAATAACTTAGTAGACTGAATTTCATTCTTTCAAATCTTACTCTCAAACATTCTCTGGCTGTTAGCAATGGCTGTGACTTCACGCAGCTGTAAGCTGTAACCCCATCAGCAGAGGCTTACAGAGTGGAAACAAGGAAGGGCATAGGAGGAGCTTTATTAGCCTCATTTAAGAAATGGCTGTATCTTCTCTCATCGTCCTCTCTGAAATATGAGACACTTATACTTGTCCAGCACCTTAAATTACTTGTTCTGATCTATAAACATTAGTCAGCATGGGCCATTTTTATTCTAACACTCTGAGTCTGACATCTTTTCCCCAACCCACCTGATTCTTCTCAACCTGCCACTTCAAGACAGGACATCACATGGTGAGTGGATACAATCTCTCCTTCCTCTTATGCTGTTATGGTTCCTGAGCTCTCTCAGATCTTTTGATTACATTTTATTCTCACAGCTCATTGCATTGAGCCTCATGTTTGCACTGGACACCAGGGGCAAGTTGGCATTTTAATAAAATCTATGTATACTTTGACTTCTAAATTACTGGCTTTTTCATTGTTAGTGAACGTTAATGCATGCTGGGATTTCAGCATGGAGAAAGGCAAAATCCATCAGAAGCCTTCAGAAATAAATTCAGAAAAGAAAAATCTTAATATACAGCATTCTGGAAATGTATTTGAACTACACTTCAATTGCAGGGTGGAGTGTGCGTAAGCTCCCCTCTCCCTGTGAATCCCTGGGGAAGTGACAGAGATTTTACCTTCTGCTCTTCATCAGTAGACCTGCATGGAGAAGATCTCTTACTCACTCATTTTCTCAACTACTGACCTCAAGAAAAGTGCATGTCCTTGCATGCACATACAGATGTTTATATATAGATATCTCCTAACAATGTAAAAGAGAAACAACCAAACTTTTTCTTCCCTTTGGCCTAAACTAAATTCATTTTTCTCTACTTCTATCTTTAGCCTACAAATTGTGCTTTAAATTCCTGTTTCTTTTGGAAAAAATACACATTTTAGAAATGAAAGATATAGTAGGTCAGTGAATATACATTAAAATGCTCATACACCTAAGGTATGACTGCTTATATCAGGGCACAGGGTACAACTTGGTACAATTGAAATTCTCTGTTTACACTCAAATTATGCTGTGGTCTTAGTGGAGGCTTTTTATGTGGAAGTCCAATATGCTGATAAACAAGAAAGATTTCACCCAGCACAGTTCAGGATGGGGAGGGCAAGGGGGGCTGTGTGGCCACTCACATTCCACAAATAGAACAGCATTCTATGTACTAGGGCAGCACCAGATGAAGGGAGGCTTCCCTTTCTGCCTGGTCCAGTCACACATGATAAAAGCCTTTCTGCTCTGAATTACTTTTTTATGCCATAGGCCTACTTAGTTGGAACTGCAGAACTAAAAGAGCTTATTTTTATCTATTAGAGAATAAAAATAGTATCATTTGCATGTAAATATGGAGGGACACATCTTAATACTCACAGCGGCACAAATGAAACAGTATCTTATGTACGTTATGTATGTGTGTGTGTATATATCTTCAACCTCTCAATCTCTTCTAAACCTATTTGTTCTTTTAAATAGATGGTATCTATTTATTACCTTGCATGTGGAATGATGTAAATCCATCCAAGACACTTGCTGATAAACCGTTATACTGCTCTACTGATCTGATGTATCTGATCTCTTAGACGCAGCAGCACATGAAGAGATGAAGCTGCCTGGGGAAGGAAATCTTAACTAGAACTGGGCTCAGTCACAGCTCTGTAGTGGCAGTTCTGCCCATATTTTGTAATTTCCTTCATCCTTTTACTTTCTTCATTTGTTGAAATGCATTAATTTAGTACAAAAAAAAAAGAGTGTGTGAT
>VZTG01002250.1:470546-488046 GCA_013397845.1 Melanocharis versteri
GAAAATCTAACACAGGTTTATTAGTTGTTACAAACACAGCATAAGCTCTCTTCAAAGCTTTATTATGGAACAGAATTCCACCAAAAGTTATGCAATCTCCATACCTTTTATTATCACCCTCACTGTGGTCTGTGGATCTGATTAACAATCTAAGTAAATAAAAAAATGTCATCTCCTAGCATCAGTGAGGACTGGATCAGGCCCTTTAAGATCTAAACAAAACAGAGCTATTGCCAGCATTGTCAATAACTTGAAGCATTAAAAGATAACCAGTTAGGGGAAAAACAAAGGTCTTGTCTTAAGCATCAAAAATGTAAACATGTTTTTAACTTCGTGGATTTTGAAGTTTTTGAAGTCTTTTGCATTATGGGCTAGCAACTTTCTCCATCTTTAGAGGTAAGCTAAAATTCTGTACTATTTGCGTGATTCTAGAGTCTAGGACTGTTAGAAAACACAAAGTAACTGCAAGTCTTGCAGTTATATTACTCAAGTTGCCAACCCTGCAAAGGCTAGTGGTTCACACAACTACGAATACCTCTGTAAATAATAATAAGCATCCAGAAATTAAAGATGCAAAAGGGTTATTTAGGCAAACTCTTTTCAAAATTCCTAGGTTTTATGAGAATCAAGAAATAGGACTTTAAGCACAGTTGTTCAATTTTTGGTGCTCTCTGTACGCAATGTTATTTTCTCTCCTACTCTTCATGCGTTATTTTCTGTTATTTGTTATTTGGCCAAGCTGTTTATTCTAGAGTTAGTACTCCCAAAGGACTTAGGCCTGATTTATATTTCTTTTTTGAAATTATGCATCTGTATTTTTCTACCCCTAAATTGAACTGCACAACTGAACTTATCTGCTGCGTATCTTTAGTTACACGGGGCTCTAAAATCAGCTGATTAATTCTCAAAGGTCCGTAGACACCTAACTTACACTAGTCTCTCGAATATTTTTTATTTTTTTTATCAAATTTACTTCTATTTAATAATATATTTGGGGATTTGTGATGCACAGAGCAGTAAATATTGGCACGCTTTTATCACAAGGTCTCTCAGCTACAGCTGCATAATATAAAAACTGTAGATAGACATGAGATTTCTTCCTTTCTCTCTGTACATTACATCATAAACTCTCATTTCGTGTGCTATTATAGGCTGAAGGTCTCCATAAGATCCTGTGTGACATAGGAAATAAATTACTAGACTTTCTTTTTGTTTATCTTCTGCTGTTGGTTTCTCAAGAGGGGGAGATTCAGCGGTGGGGGTCTTAGAAACTTGAATTTCATGTTCCATGACCTTTCTTTTTTTTCTTTTGTGATGTGGGAAAATCCATGGGTAAATATCTGACTATTTCACACGTGCAACAAATCCCCCTAAAGACTGTCTCCATTTCTGGAAAATAAAACAAGTGACAGCATAATTTTAAAAAGAAGGTGTTCAGTTGGACTACGTTAAGCAGAGGACCTCAGCCTCTCAATTTGGGTGACACGTGTCTCTTTAAGCTACTCAAGCAGGTCGTCCAAAGCACAGATCAGGGCTGCCACTAACTGGATAGGTCTTTGTGTGTGTTCGTCAGTGGCTGCTGAGTACAGGATGAGTTCCTCTAGAAGAGAGCAGAGTTCTTGGAGAGTGGGTTATGGTCTGAACACAGAGCAGGATACTGTGGAGCAATTGGAGGGCAATAAAGTGTTTGGCTGTAATCTCAAAATGTTCTTCCTGAAAATTGCTTCATGCTCTCTAGCTTATTTTTCCTGTTCTAGGGGCTTACAACTTATTACCAGTGTTGAGCAAAAATTAGTAATTTTTCCTTAATGATGATCTGTGCTTTCAGACTGAAACTAGGTTGACTTCCAGGTTTTCATTCAGTAAAAATATTTTAAATTGTGAGTTTGAAACATTTTTGTTATTCTCAAGTGTATCACATTTTTGTGTTGATTTTTTGATTTTTTTTTTCTCTATTTGTGCATGTTGTAGATCTTCATGGCTGCTTGGAAGACTACATATTCTGTGGCTTGTATATGATACATTGAGTAGTTTCTCCCGATAGCTTGAGGGTAATTGCAAAAGTCCTCATCCTTTGTGTAGTTTATGCTTCTGTACTCAATGACTCATAATTTCCAGCATTTTCACAGGCACATTGAAGTTTCAATTACATTCTCAGTTTTCAATAGTAAATTAACTAATATTCTAAAATACATTTGATATTCACTGTTTCTCTGAGTTATTGTTTTTATTTTAAATGTTTAAATAATTACTCTTACAAAAAGACGTAATATGGCTACGCTCAAATTAAGAAATATAAAACTCCTATGCAATGCTTTGAAACTTAAAGTCTCACACAGACTAATCATATCATATGAAGCTGTGCCCTAACTTAAACTGTTCAGCAGTCGTAAACCATCCTTTCACCTGCCAAGCTTAATTTACAGAAAATGACCAAGTTATTTGTTCTGAAGTAGAAAGAAATGGTAAAGTGTTTCTTTCATGTGCTATAAGCAAAATGTTTGTTTCTAAACAGCAAGCTTTATTCCCATCTCTGATGAAGCAAGAAAATCGCACCTCTTCACCTTTCAGGTTGGCTCCTTCATATTATTCATGCTAGTCTTTTCTCACTAATTTTATGATTATAATGAGGCAATGGCATGCTAGTTAGCACAGAATGACCTTTTAATTGAAAAGCCGTAAATTCAGTCTCAGTGGCCAACACTGGGAGAAATTTAAATAAATAAGGCTGCGAAGCCCTTACAATGGGCTGGCCTCTTGACCAGGGTGCTGCCAAAGTCCTGGTCACCTGTCATCTGGCAATGCTTTGTAATTCTTTGGTGTTAACTGTCTGTCTTGTTACAAGTTAGGTTAGCATGAGAAGAACAAAGAGAGTGGAGTCTTTTATTGGTTAAGCAGAGGATTTTGCATTTGAATATCTTCAATATCTGATCTAATACTGTACTTCATAAAGCAACCTTTTAGTCACATAAGGCTTATTGTTTAATTTCCAAATAATGATAAAAATCTGGACAGATTGATGCATGAGTAATTCCTGTTCCTTGGTACAGTTTCTCTTGATCATGGTTTTAATGTTTGTGCATTTATTATTTGAAAACACTAATAACATTGGTTTAATGAGATTTTCTTTCTGACAAGCGCTTAAGATGGGTGCCCAGATACTACAATGATAAGGTCTTTTTAAGTGTTAGGTAAGATGCATGAATTTTTGTAAGCAACTCTGAGAAATTGTGCCACGTTCAGTGTGTCCGAGAGATACCCAGTTTATGAAATGGTCATAGCACATTATCCTACCCACACATAAATTAATACCTCTCAGGATCTTGATGTTGGTGCTTGGCACTGTTCTCACTAAAGTTCATAGCTAACACTAGCTAATGCTATATTAGTGATAACTAATAAGAATTGATAGTCTTGTATAACATAAAAGCAGCTTTATGCTTGTCAGTGTCATGCATCTTTATCAGGAATACATCATACAGACAATGGAAATCTTCCATATCCTTTAAAGTTTTGCATTCTGTATATTTGGTTGTTAGACAAATAGAGCAAGCTTTGCTGACTTCATTTTCATTCTTGGCAGCATGTTTTTATCATAAGGCAGATAGTCATTAATTTACAGAATCAACGCTGGGAACAGCTTTTGTGATCTCATATTAAATTTTCGCCTGAATCCGCCCCTTGGCAAAAATTACTCACATCGTTAAAAAATATTTAATTAGGCTGTAGTTTATACCCAGCTCACTGGGGAAATGTTGGAATTAATATGATTTGCATGAATTCTGTTTCTCTTTTTCTGTTAGAGATTAGTTTTGAATTCAGTTCAGAGGGTCGCTGACACTGCCAAGGACTCACAATTGTGAAGGTCAAACAGGTAGCAAATACTTCCCCTGGGTAGCTTCCCTGAAAAGACAGCTCAAAATTGCTTTTAATTATGGGTTACCTAGAAGGCCACTTGCTGTTTTTATTTTTCCACAATCTCGCAAATATTATATGGCTGAAACTTCTAGGTGGACCACCTCAGTTCAAATCTAAAACAACATAAGTCATGTTTTCCCTTTTTTATCTTTCCTTAAAAATGTATAGCATATAAACCCCAAACAGAGTACACACAAACAGGCATACATATGTGTACATCCGTATTTAAAACATTACTTTTGGTGTCTGTTCCTCTAGTAGGGGGAATCCAAAACCCCCTTTCCTTTTAATAAGGTTTGTAGGAAAGGAAAAATAATATTTTGGAAGAAAAAATATTTTCCTTCATAGTAATGCATCCACTGGCTTAATTATTCTTCACAAGATAAGGTACAATGTTTAGTTATGCATTCTCTTGTTTATGATTTCAAGGGTTAGAAAAAACCCTGGGGATCCACGATCCTATGCTTTTTAAAAAGAGAATTTAATGGAAACTTTAATTAATAATCTAATCAATCAATTAATCTCTGTTACATAAGTGTTGAAATCTAATTCTCTTTCACAGCTCTGTCTATGCAGGGAGAAATCACTGCCCACTTATCATGATGATGGGGAACCATTACAGACACAAAGAAAAAGTGAAACTGTAATAGTTTTGTGAAGCTGACACAGATAATATGCTAAGAAGGTACTCTTGGATTTGGGACAGATCACCATACGTCAGTATGGTGAGCTGTTGTGCAGTCCATTTCAGAAGTTCAATTTTTCTTTAGAGTATAAGAATGTAAGACCAGTCCCTATATATAGGAGTTAATCTGTTTGCTTTGTGGAAGCCCTGGCAATTATGACGTATAAGTAGCCAAAAAATCCTGTTCAATAGTGAGCATTAGGTAGTGCTGACTTTTACCTTGGGTTCAGAAAATGTAAACCATCTGCTTTATTAAATATGTGCAGAGCACACCATGCTGTTTACTAGCTAAATGTTGATAAATAAATATTTATATATCAAGTGATTTATCTAGGGCTTCTATCAGTGCTGCAAAGGTGAGAGTCAGTTTGACCCTTACTCCTGGTACTGAGAGTCAATCCAAACTCTCTGGAGCCTGGAACCCTGCCGGAGGTGCTTGCAATACTGATGGCAATTTAATTGATAACAATGCAGATGATTCGTTCATGCTCAAACTCATCTCCAAGCAGACTCTGTGTATATGTGTCTGTATGCTTCCAAATGCTTTAAAAATCCCTTAAGAGAGTCTTATGTGTAGGAATTAAATCATACATAGGAATGCACAGGTGTTGTACAACTTTTGCCACCAAGCTTCTACTTTCTTTTGAAAAGTCAGTTCAATGTGTAAAAGTACTTACAGGAGAATTTAGTGAAAAGCATTTTGCAGAGAAGTATAAAAAAGTAACTTTGAAAAAGGAAATAGAAAATTTGTATATCCTTAGCAATGTATTTAATCTTTTGGGCTATATACCATGCACTGCTGTCAATGCAATCTGTATATCTAAACTCCTATAAAGTCTGAAATGTAAGAATTTTATTACATTTTGAGTAGAGACTGTAGACGTAGGAAAATATGGTTTATGGCAATTTTTGGACTGCAAAAGTCTAATTAGATATTTACATCAAGATCTCATTTAGCTCCCTTTAGTTCTTTCCTACGGTAATAGAAAAGGCAAGAAACAAAATGTCATACTGAACTATCAGTGAACCTAATTCCTTTTCTCTTACATTCAGTGATTTACCATTTCTTTAAAGCAGTATATTTTTCCTTTTATCTTTGGCATATTCATTTTCCATCCTTTCCCAAGATGCAAATCCTGATGGCTTGAAATTACACTCTTTTTGGCAAGGAAAGGCCACAGCTTTATTTGCAGCACAAATTGGTCCAAATACACTAGTATTAATTGTGCACACTATATACAAAAATAATAGCTTACATTGCCAGCAGGCAGACTTTCCAGTCAGTGATTATAATACTCTTTTCCAACTGAAGAGTTATGAATATTCTTGCCTGTCAGTGAAAAACTGACCATTCCAATCCAAAAAAGTGGCTGTAAAGAAGGCAACCCAGAATTTCTCACACAGAGTTGTAGCGACTAAAAAATCAGTCATACTCATTTGCCTGCATCCTTATGCTATCCTTCTGCTCTTTTACCTTTTTCTCCCTTCTGTTCCTCGCATAAGCCTCATTATCCCTTGCCATATCCCGGGAGCATCAGTCCATAAATACACCATTCTGGCTGCATCTGATATAAAACACCCATATTATACACCCATGTATGATTTAAAAGAACTTAGAATAAAATGCTATCATCATGCTGAATAGAGGCTTAGGAAGTGCCAGTCAAGCATAGAAGGTGCCATGTTGTGGGACACCATCTGGATTCCAGCAGCAAGGCAGCACCACCCAGTTTTCCAAGGAGATATTAAAAGCATGGCTGCAGAACATCTGAGGTTTAAGACGCTGTCATACTTAAAATAAGACAAACCATTTTCAATGTCATTCTATTCTTGTTTCTGCCATTTGCATGAGACAGTTCCATGGATAGCAGAGACTACTATTAACATGTTCAACTAGAACATGTTACACTCAGGAAAAAGGTCTTGGAGTCACTCTGGATAGTTCTCTGAAATTATCAACTGAATGTGCAAAAGCAGCCCAAATGTTGGGCATCATGAGAAAGGATAATGAGGATATCATGAACATTAAGTGCAATCAAGGCCTGACAATATTTCTTTGCCAAGGCAACTATAAAGAGAAGTGTTGGAGAATTTCTTAATTGTTGATATGTTAGGTACTGGAGCCTTTCCCTTCTATGCAGCTGTTGTATGACTGCATGGTGATGGCTAGCAAGACATACCAGTTCTTGGACATTCTCAGATCATAGCCTTAGCCAGAAAGATAACATCTGACTCCTGCCAATCACAAAAGCCTCTCTTGCTCTTTTTTTCCTTCTTCCTCTCTTCATGTTCCTATATGATACCCATGGAATCAACTGCATATTCAGAATGGGAGCAGTACAAGATAGACACTGGACCCTGACAGAGCCTGTGTGCTGGCAGAACAGCAGGACTGTTCAAAGAAGTAACAAATAGACCCTCACTATGACTTGTTTTGTAAGACAGATGCTGGCATGCATTAGCTGGGAGAGACAAACAAAAATTAAAACAAGGGAACCATTTAATATAAAAAATACAAAAAAATATATAATGAATAAGAGAAAGGGAAAAACCTAAAAATATATGCTTACTTTTTTAAAATGCTTGAAAGTAGGGACAATGTTTTATGTATTTTACTCTGCAGTGGAATCCCAACAGTGACTCGGTCACAGATGTTTTTACAAACAACTTTTATTGGATGTATTTATAGAAAAAACTGTTTTCAAAACTAAGGTTAGTTATCATATACCTCACAAGGTAAGGATTACTCAGAGTCTAATATACCTTTCCTGTTTAACAGGTTTTTAGTTGGTCGGTACTGTGAGTGATGCTGGAGAGAGAGCTGAACTTCATGTGCTGGCCTCACTATCTTGTTGCCATCCACTGTTGCTCCACTCTTTAGATGTATCATTCAAAAGTCAAGGAGAACTCTTCTGCTCTAAATAATGAGTTTCATTACTAAATTAATTAGATGACAGAGAAATCATATGACTAAATATTCACAGTCACTTAAACCAATTAAAGCAAATGCAGTGTCCATCTGTAAGTTCACCTCAAAAACATACCCGGTCACTTGCAATAGATACAGGCACTCAGGAAGCAGCAAAGTCTAAGCAGAAGATTCAAAAAGGCAATGGTAAAAGGATCTTCAATTAACAGATATAGCTTTATGCAATTATTAGCCATGGAAAGAATTCCACAGTGTGAAGAATTGGAATTATTTTCCTGAGGTAGGAAGGATATATATTTTCACTAAATATTTGAGTAACACGGCCAAGGTGTAGCTAGCAAGACAGTTTACAGACACCTATATATTTTGCTATTCTTCTGTTGTTGGACTTATTCTCTGCATTATGTTTGTCATTCTCCCTCAGAAGCTCTGCTTTCTTCCTTGGTTTTTGCACTTCTCATTGGTCATATCTCTGATTTTTCCTGCTCTATCTTCTCTGCTAGCTCTTAGTTTCCCTTTGTTCTGCTGATGTTTCTCTGACTTCAGCCCCATTTTTTACCATTTACCTCTCATCTCTGCCAAAAATTTCCATAGGCCTCTATAATTCTGAGTCTCAGATATGTTTCTCCTACTTCTGTGAGTATTGTCATTCTTACTGACCCTTGCAGTTGTATTTCAAACACCTCCTTCAATTCTTGCCCATATCTCAGTCTAAGCAGAAGTGAACTTTTGGCCTACTGTTTCCTAACGTGTATTAGGTGTTGTAACATTTAAGATACAAAAAATATCACTGAGCTCTAAAGGTGTCTTTTGTCTTCAGAACTCGTGGCTCTTTGCAGTCCACATGCATCTCTCAGGCTGCAGAATCTTCTCCCTCCTGTCTGCTCTTCAGTAGTGCCAAATGCTGCAAAAGTACATCCATAAACACATTTTAACCATTCTTTCTCTCTTGCAGCTTAAAATTGACTGTCATCCCACTGTTGTGTTTTCCTCTCCATGCCTTCCATAACACCCTCTATACAAAACCATCCAAAATTTGTCGATTCATCTGTATCCTTTTCTTAATCATTTGGTTACCTGCATTGCTGTAATCTTCCCCTCTTGATCCAGCCTCAGTCTCACTTTTTGCTTCAGTCTGAGTAAACTGTGACTGTTATGCTTTTTTTTTTACAAGCCTGTAAGGATCCCAACATTTTTATTTTTCTGACAACTCTGCTTCACCTCTCTCAGATTGTAATCTCCCAGATTGCCTCAATTTCCTTTACTGATTTTGGCTTTCTGGTGCTTCTCATGCTGTCTCTAGTTCTTGGCAGAAGCCTCTTCATCTTATTTGTTAACTCTAGCATACCTTGCTCTTTTTTCTCAGACTGTTTCTCTCCTACATTAAAATGCAAATGTTACTCATACTCTTCCACTCAAAAAGTTCTTTCTTTTTCTTGAATACTGGGAATTTGTTTTTCTTACCTGGATTCAGTTACAACTTCAATACTAAGACTCCTTCTTACTGTATCATTTATTGTATGTACAGCATTGCATAAATTATTAATAACTAAATCTAAAATTTTAAGAGGAAATATTTGGAGAAAAAATGGGCATGAAAAGAATATAGTAGTGTACTTCATCTAAATACAATGTCATCCTACAAATCCTATATAAATTTTCCTTTTCTTGTTAAAGAAGAGAAGACCTACATAGGTGTGTGCTGGCTTTGAAAATACAGCTTTATCAAATCCACACACCATGTTTGAGAGAGTTTAGATGGAAAGTTTAGAAGTCTGTGCAGGACAGTAATCTTCTATTACTTTTATTTTAAGTCAAAGAAATAGATTCCTGTGAATGTTTATCAAACAAGAAAATGCTGATTGAAGATAGAATATAAATCCTTTTAAATTAGTATGTTTACTTCAGTAAAATTAAATGCAATCTCTCATTTGGAGGGCAGTGCAAGCAATATCTACTTGAACAAATTTTATACAGCATGAAGATGTGTTGTGGGTTAATTCTAAAGAACATGCATCTCTAAAGGTCTTCATAATATTTCAAGCATTTGTTCTTTTTTTTCTCTTAACATGCCTGAAATGGAAATTCATCTGTGAATGGTGGTTTTTATTCGTGTTTTCACAGAAGCACATTTGCATGCCCTAGAAAAGAATCAATATTATGAATGAGAACTCTCCCCAAAAGTCTTTAATTATATGTCTGTGTATCAATATGTAATACTTTATGTTTCCCCAGATTTTTTCTTCTCTTAGCTGACACAGGCAGACTTTGAAAGGAGTAAAATCAGCAATGTAACAATGAAATGCATACAAACTTGTTAAATGTGATGGCAAAATAAAAAGCTTCAGTCAGTATGATCAGTTAAAAAAAAAAAGATAGCCAGCAAACTGTCTATCATGTGATGAAATTTGACAGTAGGGATTATGGCTTTGATGGACCAGAACAGCTAATAGAAGAAGCTGACATTTTTGAAACCCTGCTAATTAAGGGTTCCTTCCTTAATATTAAAATAAAGTCTTTGTCTGGGTTTTATGGTTGGAGAATCAGGTGTTTTCATTAATATATGCCAGTCAGTCTTAATAAGCTTGGAGGGCAGAGGAAGTTATTATTGAGTGACCTTCTACAAAATAAGCATGTTGCTAAGGGCTCTAACCCTGCCCTGTTCAGACTGATGAATCTCATTTCCAATGCAAAAGCTTCACAAGAAATCCAAGTATTCTCTGTGCAATCACAGAAAATAATCCTTGTGTCTCTTGTAATGTCCAGAATTGCCACTTACTATACTACTACTGTACAATGAATATTACAATACATATTATTTTTCTAGCACAATTGTCTACATTTCTGAATTGCCAAGAATAGAAAAACTTATTGTCCAGACACTTGTATTGAAAAGTCAGCTCATTTTAATACTTCTCAAATAGTCATCTACCCTGTTCATGAATTATAATGCACAGAATACATCTGACAATACTAGCTTTGAAAAAGAGATATGTCTGTATTATTACATATTCATTTTCAAATAGATTTTGAACAGATTTTAAACCATTCATTGAAATTCATTGAAATGATAAATTCACAGTTGGATTTTGATTGACTCTTAATCTAATTTTACATTTGATAAGTTTTCATCTTTTTTTTAGTAGTAATTTTGGTTTGATGTAGATTTTTCAAGCTAAGTGAAAGGGTGTGGTAAGTTACTAGAAGTCACCATATATTTGCTGTTAGATATTAGAAAATGAGATAGGGAACCAGATTAATTAAGGGAAGCATTGTAACTATCAGGGATGTGTCTCACATCAACTCTCGGTGGACTGGACCATTTCTAACACCCCAAGACTTTCTGCAGATATTTACTAATGCTTTGTTGGTTTTAGCTTTCCTTGCTTTTCTCTCGCTAGGTCAGGCCAGTTCTCTAAATGGTCTGTGAGATACTGCACACATAATAGAGTGGATAATGGATGAAATTTGAAGCAACACATCCAGTTTGCTGACACTATGCTAATAAAATAACATGGCTGCCAAGTAGAAATGTCAGAGTTGGGAGAATATACATGCTCCCAGGTCATTGTGTGAATCTCTAAAAGTCGAGTGTTTAATAGGAAGCAATCAATTGTATCATATTTGCAGATCTCCATTCTTTAGCTGATGGCACAGAAGATGGATCTACTGTTTTCTTATTCAACCAAACTAAGCTATCACAATCGGTAAAGTACTTGATAAAACTTATTCCAAAAGTTTGGAATACCAAGTTTATTTCTTTGTTCATCTACATTGATGATCAGGCTAAATCCTAAATTGGCTTCAGAACTCAAACACTTCAACAAAAGTGAATTTACATACTCTTGGATAATTCTTACTCTATATTGTTACATACATAAATACATTTTAAACCAGTGAGACAGTTCAAACCAGAATGCTAGAAAAGACAAAACTGAGGCCCATGTATTTAATTTCTGTCTAGATATTTTCTACCCAGGGCATTCTGATGCTTCGTTACATGAAAATAAAATGAATAAAATAAAATAATAAAATTAAATAATTAATGCCCTGAAAAATCTACCCTGTTATGAAGACCCACTATCCACTGCGATGTTTGAGTTATTTCTGAATACTTAATAGATGTTGCATTTGAATACAATTAGTCCAGTTAGTCTACAGACGACTTTGAATATGAAAGGCTCTCTGTATCTTGTTCCATTAAAGTCAAAGCCATCTATGCATCTTGGACTATCTGTATCTCAACTTGATTTATGTATTTTAAGTTTGGGATTTTTGGGCGACTTTACCCCTTAAGCATTTTTTCCCCAAACAAAAGTAATTTTATTTAGGTCTATATTTAACCTTGATCCTATTCAGTTTGGAAAAGTAGTAAGTGCAACATTTTTCTCAGAGTGTGCAAAACTGATCAAATGAAAATTCTCACAGTTTTGTGTGTGGGGTGATTTGTTTGTTTTGTGGTGGCTTTTTTTTAGGTGTTTGGTTTGGTTTTTTTGAGGGAAATTTGTGGCTGTGGCTGGTGGAGGTCAAGGAGGTAGCTGAAGTGTGGTCAGTGATTTCCACTCTCTCTCTCTAGTGGACAGATATGAGCAATAGAGGGAAGACAGTCCATATAGTACTTCTTAGCATCTCACTGGCAGCTGCAAACCACAGGAACAAAACATAAGATCTACACTAGGAATGCCTCTTTCAGGTAGAGTGTTGGGGTACCTGATAAACTGCTACTCTGTAGCCATTTTTGTTCTTTTAGTATTTGAAGAAATGGAAAAAAAAAAACACTTTCTCGCTATATTCAATAGTTTAGAATTCCAACATTTACTGCTAAAAAGTCTGATTGAAAGCTGCTGATTTCTGATAACATGTCTACTTTTGTAGACATCAATATATGTAAGAACTAACCCTCAGAGAGAAATATTCTGTTCTCATCCTTGTTGGCATTGTATTGCTAAATAGTGTGAGGAGAGTTTTCTTACAGTCTCAGCAATATTTTATGTGGTACCTGCTGTGACTCGCCTAAGAGCCAATATTAGTGTGCTCATTCACCAAAAAAGTAAGAGTAAAGCAGAAATGGTACCTTTATGCAGAAATCAATATTCATAAATAAAACAGCCAAAGCCACTGTACTCAAATACTGTAAATGCTATATTTTTTACTGTAAATGTAATTGAAACGGGTTCATTCATTTTGCTGCTGGAAAACAAATGGGGTACTAAGCTAGATTTACGCCTTCTTCAAGAATAATGGATTTTCTGTGCAGGAGGAAGGAAATTAATTCCACAGCAGAAGCTAACAGGTGATTTCCACTACCAAATGTTGTGACTGTAGCTGAGGACAAGCGATATGATGAGCAAAGGATACTCCAGGATGTTTGCAAAAGGCTCACTGACTGCTGACGATGGGCTAATACTGTAGTAAGACTGGTATCAAGTTTGAAATCTGCCATAATATCAGTGTGCCTTGCCAAAGTGAAGTGCCAAATCGAGGGTGAATAAATCTTAATGTCGATTCTCATGATGTAATGTCAATGTTGTGATTAGAAGGAGTGGCAGATGAGTTGTGAGGTACATCCTTAATGTGGGAGGATACCCCAATATGCTGAATTATCCGTCTCCATTCCATTAGTTATATAGATGTACAAGTACTCACAGAATGGAATGTTAGGTTCAGGACAAATGTAAACCAATTGAAAGGTCTAAAAAGACACAACCCAATGTATTTCTGCAATATTCAGTGTTTAGGATCTAAATCTGTGGCTAATGGCTAATTTAGCATAGAAAGAATAGCACAAAAGCAGCTGTAAAGACGCCAAAACTATCAGCATGTCCCACTCCACCAACACATTTGTGAATCCTGAAATAATCTGACTGTGGAAAGTATTACTCTAAGTGATCAATGTGACTAATCACTTTTAAGAGGAAGGCAATTATCTGGAGACGGTATCTGCCTGCATCGTGTATAACTCTTGCCTTTCTCTGCAGCTTCATGCTTTGCTTTTCTATGTGCTCCTACTTTCCTGTCTTCCTCACAGTTTAAAAAACTGAAGCTAAATATCTTGGCAGCTATGTTTTGCTCTCACCTTTCAGCTCCTACGTCTGAGTGTAGTAATATAAGGCTTTTGTATCTTTCAAATTTGGAATGACCTCTAGTTCTGAGTAGTAATAAAAACAGATGGAATTTTCCAGAGGGACACAAAAAGAGACTAAAGGAAACAGAGAGAATTTGAGATGGAAGTACAGAAGACCTATGAATGCCATGAGAAATAGATGGGCTGGCTTGAAATGCAACAAGAATAATCATTTAAACAAAAGAGAAGTTCTTAATTTTCTACAGTCTTTAGGGAAAAGTTAATGAGAAATCTCTCCTCTTTTCCAAAGAAACAGTAGAATCTTTTTTTCTGTTACTCAATTTTGTAAAATGCAAATATGTTTTAGAAAATAATTTGAGAAAGTTCTGAAATTTGATCTTTTAGCAGTACCCCAATTTCCTACTTTGTACCTGATCAAATACATTCTGATGTAGTCTTAAAGGCAGAAGATATAGGAGTAACTTAATTTAGAGGCTCCCTCCTGCAACCCCGTGGTCTTGCTCAGGATTTAGAATGCAAGTTTCATAGAACATTGGAAGGGCTCCCCTTCCCAGACTGGCACAGGGTCACAGAGGCTTGTGCAAAGAACTTTAATTCATTCATTCTTAGGTTACAAAGAACTGCCATGGGCAATCTCTGTACAAGATGAAGAGAAAGCAAAACCAAAGGCATGAGAAAAAATGGGAGCCGAGTTGAGCAAAAGCAGGTGTCCAAAGATATCTGTTTAATGCCCAGTGCTAGTGTTAGCTGCCTTGCATATACTTGCTCCTGACAGACGAGGTGCCACTTGATATCAGCTGCAGAAGGCTACAAGCCCCCACCCTGTCCCAACAGGAAAACTCTCTAGCTGATATCTGCCTAACATAAAGGTATTAAGGATTTTATATCCATGGCAAAGTTTCCCAAAGAGCTGTCTCAGGCTGAGCATCCGGAATCAAAGAGTGCTTTTGAAAAGTTGACCCTGGCCTTTGGGGAGACACTGCTAAGACTTTTCTCGTTTCCTGAAAGGGTAATTTGAATCTCATTCTATAGTCCCACATTGGACTAAATTGAAAGTGCCTCCACTGATGTCAACAGTTTAATGAAAATTGCTGTAATTTTATGGATTTTTTTCGGTAACCTATGCCAAATTAGTTAGATACTGCTGTGTGTATATACATTTGTGTACAGTAATTGAAAGTCTTTTTTATTCTATCCAATTCAGTATTGAAGATAGGTTTTTCTTTCTCCTCTTTCTACTAGCATATACAAAACTTTATTCAGGAGGTTTTTCAGTTTCTGTGTCTGTCCTTGAGATATGTGAATTAAAATTGAAAGCAAGGTGGATTGGGAAAGAACATAGCATTTCTGCCCAAGCAGTTCAATATTCAGAAGTCCTGTGATCTGTAAAAATTATGAAGAGGGAGGTATTATACCCATTAGTCCAGAGGAAAACCAATTCTAATGTTGATACCACATTACATTATATTTCATTTTCTTCTTGATGTATTATTTTATAAATTGTAGTACAGTGTGGTGATTTTCATATTGTGTTTCATATTTCACCTCTAATCTTTCTTGTTGGGTTACATGGAGCTTAGTATCTAGAGAAACCTGAAATAACAAGAAAATTAATAATTTAAATGCTTATTTAACTATCTCCAATTTGGTGTGTTAATCCTAATATAGAAAATTCACTATGGCATAGACATAATACTGCTTTTTCTATTACTGAGCTATTCGTAACCACATTTCACCTTAAAAAGTATTTAATTAATCACTCCTTAATCATTAAGGAGTTTGCAGTGCACTGTCCATTTCCACAACATCAAAGTACTGTTTAATCCATTTGATCAAATGAGATTTATGGTAGCACTAACTTTTGTTGTTGCAATAATATCACAGTTAGACAACATTGCTCAGTAAGGAAGAATAGCAAAGGCTATTGACATGTCTGTTGGAAAAGGCAGAGTCTTCCTTGTTTCCCAGGAATCACATTTTCCAGAAAGATCTGACGATTCTGATTTAGAAAAGTCACCTGAACTTCAAAATACTTTTGCTATTCACCAAACTGTGAAGTTACCAAATATGAAGTGTCAATATCTTAGATATTTTTATAACTTGCAGGATTTTATGGCATAACAGCAACTTCTTTAAAATATTAAGTCCTCTGAGATTTTTGGAAATGGCTTTACAAAATATGCTGTAAAAGAAAAGAAAAAAAAATTGCTAACCCATTTTTCTGCCAAAGAATCCTCAGTTTCCTGTTGCTGTAAGCAGATACAGAGGTTCACACTCTACAGTCACTTCATTAGTAACAATCTGCAGCAATTCTTTTGAAGTCAGTACAGTTAACCAGCTGTAAAACCAATGTTACTGAAACAAAATCCAGACCTACGATTACCATACTTTGCACCATGTACCACACTCATTTCTTATGCTTCTTTCAGATTCTCACTATTGTTCATAGTAAAACAAGAGTATCTCAGAGACTGCAGAGTGGTAACCACTGGTAAATTTATGTTCTTATTAGTGGTGACCACTGTGGCTGAAGAGTAGCAAATGCAGTCAGCATGCACGACTCGACTTGCTCAGAGGCATGCGTGCCATGAGTACAGTTAGAGACCTTTTGGCAGCTAGCACAGTACCCATTCCTCTAGAGCATATTGCATGCATCCTACACATATTCAGTTCAGTTAGAAAAGAAGGTTTTTTCTACCAGTCAGGGCAGTGTATGAAAATAATTCCATCTCTCCGTGCCACATGCATCATGATTATGGATGTGCTGAAGCACCAATAATCAATCTCAGTTAACTGGAGAACGTTGTCACTTGCTGCTCTTAGTCATGCAAAGTGTTGTACAAAGAAGCAGAAGCAATACAGCTTGATTTTCATGGGGGTATTATTGTACATGAGGTACTGAGAGGTTGTACATTGCGCGAGCTGCTCACGCTGTTCATTTGGCTGTGTTTTTACAAATGATTATGGAAGTAAAGTAGAAGCTGTATGGCTACACTGCCAGCTAGAGTACCTTGGGCTTTTCTCCCACTTTCTTCCACCAATCAAAGCAACTTGCAGAGGTGGCATTATCAGACTTTTTTTTTTTTTACCCCCAATGAACTATTTTCTTTTTGTGGAGATTAGTTTAACATGATCCAATGCATATCCTATAAAATTTACTTCTCTGTTAGTGGTAAGTGGCAGCTGGCAGCTGGCAACAGAACAGTTCAAAGGTGCATGAGATCATCCATATTAAACAAAACAATGAAACATTCATTTGCATCCCATTTACCTTGAGGAAAGTTCAGCACAGGTTTAACATCAGACACATATTTAGTGTTGTGTTGGGCTGTAAGACCCTGAAAAGGCTGCTCTCCCAGCAGCAAATGGAAGCCTAAAACTCAGCAGGTACCACTGGATTAGTTCCTAGTAAGAAAAAGAAATTAATTTGAAGGGTGAAAATCCTAAGTGCACCATGTGACAAAGATTTTGTCACATTCAGAGCTGTAAATCTGAAGAACAGCAAATTGGCTAATGAGAAGACCCAACCTGTGTGATTATATAGAATCTTCTGAAAGTCTAATATTTCCTTTTAGAGTCTGTATTTTTTAGGCTACAGGATGAAATGAAGCATGCTGCTTCTGAGTAGTAGGTTCTTCCTGGTTTCTCTCAATTTTTGTCATCTGAGGTTGAAATTATTTTTTTAGGGATTTCTGTTTTTATTGCCACACCAGTCCAGAGTATAACTAGGTCATAGTATCATTTTGAATGTTCTTGATTTCAGCTAAAGAATAAATTAGATCATAGCTCTTCTTACAACCTTATGCAGAGAAGGGAAGTATAATTGCTTTCTTTTTGATCTTTCATGTTCACAGCACTGCTGTAGTTAACATGTCCATAACCT
>VZTG01002250.1:493046-645141 GCA_013397845.1 Melanocharis versteri
TATAAGTAATAAGGAGTGCAGATTTGGCTTGGAATTTTAACATTTTACCCTGAACAGATGTTTTTCAACACTACGATTTGCATTTGATTTCACTATAAGCTTATAATATTCGGGCTGGGGAGATTCTGCCTCTATTCTTCGCAAATGGCTGAGAGGAATGAATTGTTACTTAAATAGAATCATAGAATATCCTGAGTTGTAAGGGACTCACAGGGATCATCGAAGTCCAACTCCTGAATAAATAAATTATACACTGCTCTTGTTATGTAAATCCTTGGTTGCAGTTTTGTCAAACTGTGGCTAATAACAACATTTAAATTGACCGATAGATTTCTGTAAAGCAGGGTAGGGTGCTACCTTTAACTAAATATCTTCACTAATGCAGATGATAGCTCCAAGGGAGTTTGTTAAAAAGTTAGTGTCAAGCTCTACATCTCAAAGCTCCTTATGGTTCCTTAAAAGCTGAAAGAATTTTAACTAGATTTCCTGTATCTTAATAACACGAAAGAGTGTTTTTGAAGACTGCTGTTCATTGCACCATAATCTCTTTAACTGTGTTAAGACACTAAGATATTTTTTAAATAACAGTGTGTGTAATTTTGGGGAAAAAAAGGATATCAATATGTGATTATTATGAAAATGAAGAGGCAGCTACTAGGTATGGAATTTTGCAGAATCCTTGATGTGTTCAGTGTACCATTACTAAATGACTGAAATCTAAATAACATTTGGCATTATAATAGAAGAAAATAACTGACTAAGCTAGCCTAAGAAGCAGTGATACTGAACCATAATAAGAAGTGTTTTTTTTCCAGCACCAGACTTTCTTCTCTGAAATTAGACTGAAGAAAATGGGGCTAGTAAAAGATATACACTTACTGGATAGCAAAGCGCAGAAAAAGAAAAAGAGTGGGTTTAAGGATACAGTTTCAGAGGACATATTTGTCAAAAATCTTTAGTTTTGTGAGTAGCTATTTTCAAGACTGGCCCCTCAGTGGGTATGTTCTTTGACTGAAATTTCTGAAACCTTCAATTCAGCTTAATATTGACAGTGAAGATTTTAAGGCAATGTGAAAGACTTGATGTAGAACCTATCTTGCAGACTCCTCTTGTGAGAAGAGAACCTCTGGACCATGATGCCTGGATGGCTAATTTACTTTTTCTATACATCTACTTGTGTCTTTTCATTAGTTGTTATAGTTCTGCAGGCTTGGAATTATAAAGGCAATACTGTCCTCTTAATAAATTCAATGTACTACTGCTAAGTGCCCAATAAATGGAAAACCAGAAGCAATAGAATAAGGAAAAAAGTCTCTTTCTTTGGGCAAAACAGTTATCCAAGGGTTATAAGGCGTACTGTATATTTCTCTGTGGTAAAGAAACATTTCCCTTTCTGTTTCTAAAACCATCTTGTGTCTCTAACATCAGTTAGCAGCTGTAATACTGGTGTCAGGAATAACATATCCCAGCTGCATTTTAGAGTGAATTGAGCTGGGACAAGGGGTCCTTGGAGCTTACTGTATGGGTGAGAGCTTTTAAAGGGAGAAATCAATACTACAGCAGGATTTAGACAACTTAGCAAAATATATCAGACAGAACTTTGGTCAAAGAATAACTACAATAGCAAGTTAACCCGTGGGGTGCCTGAAGTACAGCCTGTGGTGTTTCACTTAAACTCTCAGGTGAAAAGAAGAACATTAGTTACGCTAGCAGGGAACTGGAAGTATAGCAAACGTTGCAAATCCACTCCCCTAGAAGGTCTCCTTCTCACATATGTTATCCAAATTCTTTTTGGGTATTGTCTCTGTGATTTTTCACACCAATTAGACATGAGAAATTAAAGAATTGCTCTATTAAGCAAAATTGCTCGGATGTGAAGAAAATTTACACTTTTTTCTGCATTGCTACTTGGTAGAAGAGGTACTTTTCAGATAGTCAGGAGTAAGCAATACTAAAAAGACTAAAAGACTTTCTTGGGACAAGTCTTGGTAGAGCTGACTACCCGTACTTTAAGTGGAAGAGATTGGCACCTGAAAGGTCTCTCACTGCAACTGTATTTTCTCAGGTCTTAGCAGAACATATTTTTGGTAATGGCATTTCCTATGCTTGGATTAACATCACACGCAAGGATAGCTGCCCACAGAGGCAGAACTAAAGCATGATTCTGGAGTCTCAGTAATATTCTGTTAATTTTAGATTTCTAGATTTTCACTTTTAAAGTCTTTTTCCTATTGAAATGACAAAAATAGTAAGAGCCTATAAAAAGAGTAAGTAAATGGCCAATAAAATGATGCTGTTACCAGTCAAACACTACAGGTAAAATGTAGAGGAGAGCCACTCCTTTCCTACCCTGTTCATTTCAGTAAAATGTATATTTTAAAAGTCCAGTTGGAAGTATTCAAACTATAGTATGCATAGCAATCAAATTGTTTCTTTGGCCAATTTCGAAACCAAGGAAATTAAAAACATAAAATTACATTGACACCTCACTGAACACTGAACTTCCTTGTCGTCCTGCCCTCAAACTGAGTTAGGCTGTGGGAAATATTTCTTATAAAGTTTTAATGCCCCATCCATCTTCAGTTAAGGTATGAGAGTTCCGGTTTCACTCATTTTGCATTCTCAGTGGCCATCAGTAGATGTATGCAGAAATGGAATCTTTCTTTCGAGTATTTTCTCATTATTTATATAAGCTATTCAATTCACAGAATATAAGCAGCCCACTTTGTGGCTGGAATTAGTACATTTACTGGAAGGTTGTGGGTTTTTGACTCTTGCTGAATCTTCATGTGTGCCTACATGCCAGGCACCTCCTGAAATTGCAGCACCTGTTGACACACCCAAGCAAGTTTCAGATTTGTTGGTTTGGGTATTCCCAGCAGCAGAGCTAAAGCAGCATAGATCTCTCCCCTGCTGCAAAATTCACCTCAAATCTGGGAAAATATCCAAAAGAATCAACTGGAGACAGCTGTTATTGCTCAGAGTTGTCCGTGTCTATAAAAGGGACTCCTCTACATGTTGTAATAATCCTTTTAAACAGGGAAGGGGTTTGTTGTAAGCACCATGTAGTAAAAACCAAAAGAGCAGGATAGGGCCCAGAACCTTGGAGGCATCCACGCCAATTTTTGTTTCACATTTTTCTTCGATCACACATTCAGACAAGAACTGTTTATTAGGACTAAGATTCTGGAGTTTGTTAAAGGCACCTAGGAGGTTACTGCCCTGCTTACACACCGTGACCTCTGCCACAGATTAATGCCACTAGAAGGGAGGGAAGAGCATGGGCACTGTCACTTGTCAGCTGTAGCATTCACTGACAGGATATTAATATAAGCCAAAATCAGCGGTGGTTTTACTAGTGGCTAATCTGAACTGTGAATAGCAGCTGCTGAGAAACAGACACATCATGCTTGGCAACCTGAGGCAGAAAGATGGCAGAGATCTAGCATGCAGACACCTTTGAAATCATCTCAGCAGGAATCTTCAGAGTTTTTTGTGTCAGAGTCCCCTATCTGTAAAAGCAGTAGGGAAGGCAAGCCCATACTATGCCAAAGGGACACGAAGCTGCAGCCTTGCTCTGTGCTAGCCTTAGTCCCATCACAGGGATGGCTGCCTCCCATGACAGCAAGGTTTCAGGTGCTGTCACAAGACCTTCACTTCTTGTGAAGTCACAGTACTTGAGAATAATCTACATAACCTGTTGATCCTGTTGTCTTATTTTCTTCTATTAAACAAGTTTCTTTCCTAAACTCTGTGTCAGAATCTTCCGTGAGGTCAAAGAATATTTTGATGAGCTGCCCTTCTCCCCACCTAGTGCCACCATCTTCTGCTTCTTTCATTTGTGTTTTCATTTGCTTACCATTTCCTTGTCTCTGCAGCTTTTAGTTGGACAGGTACGGGAAGTGTAGTTAGGAGAACCATTTACAGTAAATGCAAACAGGCTATGGAATTACAGTGTCCGGATGAACCCGAGCCCACAGCCACTACATGTATTTTCTATCCATTCTTGTGCACCAGCAATGATAGTCTAATAGGAGAATTTTCAATTTTTTTCTGACTGGTTTCCAGACTCCTAGAACAGCCATCCCTGAGTAGCTCAGGTTCACAATTCCTGGTGTTAGATAGAGGCACAGCCAAGAGGAGAGTCATGTTAAAACATCACTGTTCTGTGATCTACTCTAAGCTGCCCGGAAGTACTCACAAATAGGAACTTAAGGATATCCTAGACATAGCTTCCCATGTCGTGCTCTGCCCTGAACGAAGCTCAGCCAGAACACCAGGGCTAGAGTCTAGGGAATGCCACCGTGAGTGGGCATGCTGAGGAATTAATACAGATATAAGATATGCCAGTGTAAATACCCTGAGAATTTCCAGTTAATTTGTCTGACAATTTTACTCAGGTTGATTGAGCTATATTATTGCATGATGCCTACAATGTGCAATAAATGCCTTAAAACTTACTGTGAAAGTTAAACTACAAACCAAACAACCGTCTATGTTTCCAACATCATTCACTAGTAAAGCATTCATTTGGAAACACTGTGATACGTGTTGTGATACCTATTAAATTCTGTAAACGTGATGACAATAAGGAATGTCAAATATTTTTTGAAGATCCTTTGGTAATGTATTTCAAAAATAGCGTGAAAGTGATTTTTATTTTTTTTTTTGCCCACTTTGACAGGTGAATTATTTACTGCCTAGTGTAGTTTTCTGAATAGCTGAAGTTTTCTATCAATGAGATGAATTTAGAGTCAGGCAAGGGAAGCCATCTCACTAACCCTGCATCCAACCCCATTCCCAAGGCAGCTTGACTGTATCTACAGCACTTTCTGCTGTACTGCAAATGTCAAACAGAAGGTATAATGGATTTAATATTAGTGCTGGCCAAGGTGTTGAGGGAGCTGTTAATAATGTCACTCCAGTTATTGATCTGAAGCCTTTAGAAATCAAAGAAAAGTGAGAGATCCCCAACTGGGGAAAGGAACAACAGTGACTGGTTTTTATTACCAATATATTTCTACATATATAGTGCTGACTTTCTGGAATTATGTGATCATCATTAATCTTTCAGAGATTTCTGGAATCATTATGTGGTAGAATAATATCAGGGTGACCTGTATGCATGCTAATGTTAAAACTTGCTTTCATTTCAGCCACAAGTTAGCTTTAAAAGGTACGATAATGATGCCAACAATATTAATACAAATCTTCAGGTGCAGGGAAATTTTATTTATTCTGTAATCATATACCGGTGAGGCTGAGATGTCTGGATTTGACTATTCCTAAGAACATTGTCATTTCTTCTGCCTGTTAACCTGGGATTTGTGTAACTGCCATTGCAAGAGAATAGATTTTTCCTGATTATAATAATCATGGCTCAGCTTCCTCTGTTCACCACAGAGCTAAATTTGGCTCTGGGTTTATATTCCTCTAGATTCCTCTGCCATAATTAATCCTTCAGGATGAACTTGTAATGTTTTTTCTAAAATAGAAGTGGGTTCTTATAATAAGTGCATCTTTTCTTCCTTCTACCAAATTTTGCAATATTATGGCATTCTATACAACAGCAACCTCTGTTGTCTTTAATCACAGTTAATAAATGGATGTCAAATGTAGAATTTGTGTTTAATGTATGTCAAGCAATCATATAGTTCATTTCCACATTTATACAAAGTAAATAGAGAAAAATTCTGCAGATAACTTGGAACTGTTATCAGCTAGATTGAAGATTAAATATGTCTCTACCAAAACTAGGCCATAGAGTAGGTCCACTAGACAGAAATATATACACCTGAAAGTGCCTAAATACAGTGTATGTATGTAAGTGTGTGTATGTATATATGTAAATATTTATGTACATATAGAGCGTACATAATAAGGTGTAAAATCACCTATTGCAAGTGTATTTATCGTATCACAAAATTAGGCAAATGTATTTAATATACTATGAAATTCCAAATCAGTATAAACAGGAGAGTAATCTACTTTTGCTTTCGTTTGATCCCCATGTACTGTGATAAACACATATTCTAACAGGATTGTTTTTCAAGCAGAAATTCTATTAACTCTTCCATAACTACAGGAAGACCAACCAGTAGAATCTCTGTTGCAGTCTGGACAGACCAGTAGTTAGTGTGGTTCGTAAGCTCTTTGGGAACAGGCAAGAAGACAGGCAAAGTAGGCTGGAGAGTGTCTACTTGCCTGTATTGATTTCCCCAACTGCTTTTTTCAGATCTATTTGATTTGGGCTCTGAGGTCAAGATTTTTGTTTCATTGATCATGTGTCTGTGGCAGTTCCAGTGGAGTGTGTTCCTATGTCAGCTGAAGGGCTGTGAGAAATAAGACTAACTGATCTTCCTGAATATCCCTACTCGTGTGGGCTTGCTCTCGGTCACATAGCTGAGTTTGGAAAAAATCAGAGTAGTTGTGTTCCCATCTTCTCACAGTTACTTGTGATATTCAGTCTACATGTTCATTTAGAGTATATTCCATTCATCTTTGCACACCACCATAGCATTCATTTCATCCTTCCCTCACAGGCGCTTTGTTCTGAAATTTTTTGTAGTTCTTATTTTGTGCTCTTCTCTCAGCTCGTTCAGTTTTGTCTCTTAGTTTCATATGAATGCCACATTTTCCCAAAAGAATAATTTTACTCTGTCACCATCTTCACCTATGTAGCCTTAAATTATGTTGGTTTTTCTTTCCATCCAGTTGTTAAAAATTCATATCTCATTTATTCTTGCCCCCACCAGTCATCTTGTCTTCCCAACCTCCTCTTTCTTCCTTCTAAATATTGCTCTATGACATTGTGTATCTTTCCAAAGTAATTACCATTAACCACATTCATTATATCTATTTTTTAACTGTAGGGAATTTTTTTCATTTGACAGATTTGTTGATGCCCACTCTAAATAAAATGTAGATCATCAAAATATTTTTTTATTATTATTTTTGTATTTATTTTATGATCTACACATTTTATTTCTCATTTTAAATTTAGAGTTATAAACCCAGAAATTTTTATATTTAAACAAATAATTTTAAGATTTTTTTTGTGTTCCTCTCTAAAATAAAATGGCACTAGTCTTTACTTACCTAATCTATGTTGATATTAACTTGTTTTTCAAATATTATACTTCTAATTGGGGCTGCATAGGCTGTTTCTTTTCAGAGTAGAACAGTACCGATGCTTAATAATCTGAGATTTCGAGCAGATCAGACTTGACTGCTTAAAGCTCTTGGCTTGTTGTAAGTCAGTTATGTTTAATTCATCATACTACAGACTAAAACCTTGTTCTTGTCAAAATTACACAATTGTATCTTCTTTATATACACAAAACAGCAGAGATACAAAGGATGATATTACTTGGTATCGATTCAGCTCTGTGGGGGGCAGAGATCACAAAAGGCAGAACTGGCCAAAAGGAATGTCTGCCTCCAGTGAACAATTTTACTCATGGTCACACTGGGAAAAGCCTGAAAATATTGCTTCTGTGTGAAAGAAAGGTTTGTTGCTTCCAGTTCTTGAAGCTTTTCCCAGGCAGTTTGTCCCAGATACTCCTTGGTTTGCAGTTATGGATAGGATATGACCACTCGGAATAAGTCATCTAACTTTATCATCTCTGTTTGTTTATCACCAGGTAAAGTGGATATGCTGTCTCTCTGACTTTATTACATTTTACGTTTTTTACCAGGGTGAATTGCTCAACTAGCTGCAGGGCAGCTAAAAAGTCCATTCCCTTGTTTGTCCCCTGGGTTCTCTGTGCCACTGAGTCCTGATGTTCCAAGTCTGACTTGGTGACCCCTCCAGCAGCAGCAGGTCAGCTGTCAGAGAGCCGTGTATTCTGTGCCTGCACAGGGCCCAGCACAGGGAGGGGGCAGCCCAGGGGCTCCACAGTGCCACCTGCAATGGTGATGGTGATCCTCATCAACGCCAGTCACAAAGATAAGGCTTTTTATAGTCAGGCTACTGCGCAGACCCAGAAAATGTCTGTGGGAATGCTCCTGAAGAGCCTCACGCTGGCTGCTCCCTTCCAGGACTGGACATTTATTGGGTGATAATGTGGCAGGACTGAAACACAGAGCTAATCTACTTCAGCATAGGTGATTAGGATTAATTATTTCATTAACTGTATCTTATCAAAGCACATTACCCTTCAAGGTTTTGTAGAACGTTGAATGAAAAGACATAGTTGTGCTGTCATCATAACAGAGCTTTATTTTTTTCTTTTTTTTTAAGTGAATTTCATTCTGATGATAGGTTCCAGATGGAGAGCGCCCTGGGGAATGAAATTCTTTGTTTATCCACAGAACACGTACAGCATGGGCACCAGCAGTGCAGTCTTTCCCATGCTGCTGCATTGCTGTTCTCCAGCCTTGCTCTCCAATGACTTTCTACAGGGGTGGGAAGACAGTTCACAGTGCAGGCCCTGCCCAAACTCCAGGTGTTCTCCTGTGGGTATGTGCAATGGTGCCAATTAGAGTCCATCTTCATGGACTTTTTTGGCATGGGGAGTGTTGGTCCCCAGTCCAGTCTAAATAAGCCACCAAATGATAGTACTAATTAACTGCTTACCTAAATCAAATTTCAATCAGTGACCTACACACAAAAGATCAAAGGCTTTAGTTTCAGGTTTTATATTGTGTTTCTCCTGAGGCATCCATTTCTTATAATAACACTTTATCTCCTAGAAAGAACATTGAAATAATTCTAGTACTATTAAAACAGACCAAAATTTCTAAAAGCAAGGTAAAATAATCTTTAACAAGATTTTTTGAAAAGAGGTGAGAATCTCATTCTTCCACTTTGCAACTCCATCCCTCTTCAAGTTAGAATACACATTGTCAGAGATTTCAATCAGCAAAAGGAAAAAAAAACCCAAACAAACAAAAAAAAACACACACAAAAAAACCACCACACACACACACACACAAAAACCCACAAAAAAACCAACACAAACTGAAAAAAGGTAGAAAATAGTATCTTAAATATTTTCATCAAATGTGCTTAAACCATGTAACCTGGAGCCACAGTTTTAATAAGTTGATGCATTTTTTAATTCTGCATAAAAACAATAGATTTTAGTTCAGGGCTTGTGTTTGAGAGAGACTGGCTAAAACCTGAGCTTTTTGTTCTTCTTTTGCAGCTTGTTTTGAAAGCGTCATAAACAAATTACTGAAGTGTCCAACAAGACAAATGTTCTTTAATCATCTAATGCACTCATTTATCCTCAGCCTCAACCTTAGTCCTAAATTAAGTCTCTTGCTAAAACATAACTTCACCTAAAAACACCCATCAATCCTATGTGATTTTGATAAGCACATTTAAAAAACATAAACAATCAGACAGTTGTCAATCCAGTTGAAGTTCTGTCCCATTTAAAAGTTATTCATTAGGATATGCTTCTAATGCACCTGCTGCTAATAAAATTTTAAAGTGGAATGAACAATGTTTTCAGGTTTCTGCTAGAGTTCTAATTTTCTGCCATTTACTAGAACTCGCCTAGAATAAAATCAGAATGCATATCAGAAAAATATCAACTTCAACTTAAAATGAGCAACTTCTAGCCTAATGGGATGCATTTTTATGAAAATATTAACATAAGTTATATTTTAATTTGCATTCCAGCTTCACAGTACACTAACAAAGTATATGTCACACCTTTGTGTTAAGTTTATTTGGTCATTTCCTTCATTATCTGCTCAGGAATGGAATGTACAGGGAAGTATTACACAGGAAAATATTAGTAACACGGACACAGATTACACATTCAAAGCAAGATATTTTGCAGAATATATATTTGTCATTTGACCTGAATAAGTAAATAAAGTGACTGTGAGGGGATATGAAAGATATTGCTGGCTGATATTCACTGTATTTCAGAATTAATTAAGATTATCTTTTGTTTAAGCAATACTTAGCCATAGCCAGGGCTAAGCCAGCCTTATTTTATTTTATTTTATTTTATTTTATTTTATTTTATTTTATTTTATTTTATTTTATTTTATTTTATTTATTTTTACTACTGGTCTCTTCAGGACCTGTAAAAATACTACTGTTGAGATGTTTGGGATTCTTTCTCACTGGGGCTTTAAAATTCTAAAGAACAGATAAGAGCAAACAGCAAATAACTGGATTTAGAATAAACTCAGAAATTATCGCTAAGGCCCTTCCTCTGCCACAATTTGTCAAATCTGCTGATAGGAAACAAATTCTATTCATAAAGATTTTATTTTTTTGGGGCCCTCTTGTGATTTGGTAGCAATTCAATTATAGTTTTGTGAGATAGTGAGCCCGGAGAGGGAATCCAGACTGACAAGAAATATGACAGGACAGTTACAGAGTGTTTATGCAATTAAACTTTCACTGACAATACCTGCGGAATGATGAATGCGTGGGCGGAGGTATGTGTGCACAAGCAATGCCCCACAAGTATTGCACATTTTTCATTATTATACAACTGTTCAGATCTTTCAAGAATAGCCTGAAGTGAGGTGGAAAAGAGAGTGCTGTTCCACAGCATGTTAACCAAATGCCTTTTTTTTTTTTTCAGTGGGTCTTGATACGCCAGGTGATAAAAGAACATCTATTTTAGAGAAATGTTGCAAGAAGATTAAGATTTAGCCTGAGTTTGACATATATTAATTTTGGATTCTTAAAGAGGTTTTATTCTTTTTCTATCTGCAACTTTATATCATTTCAAAATTGATAGATACTGCATAATTAAACTGCCAGGTTATTCATTTTATGCATACAGGTGCAAAGGGCACTATAAAAGTAGGATTTTACTGATTGTAGATTAGAAGAGAAAAGAGAAACTTAAAATGGTTTTGTAGAAAACCACAAAAGCTGACATAATAGATTCATTTGGTTGATCATAGTTCTGTACTTTAGTATGTCTGTCTTCCATGGAAATATAAAATCAGACAACTTACTTTAGAGTCTCTGAAAGATTGTGTTAAGTTTTCCAGGCTGGAGGTTGCTCACGTGTAGTGGAGTTTTGATTTTGAAAACATGCTGTTAAAACATGTTGACCTGGACTACCTCTTTTCCAAGCAGTGTAACTATAGCAGTGAGTTAATTCCTGCAAACTTTGTGTTCAAAAACTTCTGCACTCTAAATAAAAAGGAAGTGGTAACACTACAATGTGATTGCCCGACAGAGAAGCTGGGCAGGGCACTAGCTGTAGATTTTTTATTGCTATGGAAATAGTACGACTGACACTGGAAGTACGAAATAAGGGCCTATTACTATAGAGTGACCATTTAAATGTTATCTAGAAACCTGCTGACTTCTCAGAACTTTGCTTGACTTCACTGAAGTAAACGTTGGTGATTCAGAATTTGATTTCTACATATCTGAATTCAACTCACTAAAGTTAAGAAGAAGCTCTTTCCTATTCATTCATGCTTGCCAAATCTTTCGAAATTTGAAGTCTGCTTCAAATAATGACAATGAAAATGAAAAGTTTGCTTGTTGCAGTCAACTGTTTTGTAATTCTAAATTGTGTATGCCAGATTGCAAAATGGAAAATATTTATTAATGCAAGCATTTATCTCATGAAAAGAAACACCTGAATTTTTGCTCCTTTCTAGAGATGGTTGTTTCCTATTTTGTCAGTATCTATATCCAGGAAAATTTCCATTCGTCTTCCTGATTTGCACACAGATGTCTCTTCTCTTTTTGAAGGAATGGCAGTATTTACCTGACTTGCACATGCAGACAGAATATCATGGCTTAAGTTACTCAGTACCAAAAACTACACTGTACTGAAAAAAAAAATCTGTTTTTCCAAGAACTGTTTCTAATACCTACTAAAATTGATAGCAAGAAAAAATTGTTTTCACATTACTTAGGTGTTAAAATTACATGGTGGTATTCCTTTATTTTCAAAAAACCAAACCTAATCCTGTTAATTCAAAGTGAATAACAAACAGGACTAAGACTTTTTCCCAAGTTGTTACATTTATTCAACCTGCTTGTGTTTTGTTCTTCATCATAATTATTTCCAAGTCAAATCTGCGCTGATTTCCTTGCGGACCCACATACCTCTGACTAACTTAAAGAATTGAGCTGGGATAATTCACACTATTCCTTGGGGGTCATGTTCTCTGGTTTTTTTCAAGGACATTTTTATTACAAAGCTGATGAAATTTGCATATTAATTCATTTCTTTCAATTTTTTAAGATTAAATGTTGTCAACATGTATCAGTGCAAGGCTCTGACAGTGCTGATGAAATGGGTCAGTCAAGCTTGAACATTTAGAGTAATGCAGCCATCTGCAACCCCCAAGCCCCTTGTGTAGTTTAGTGCTACCATTGCAACTTGATTAAAAAAAAAGTTTTATTCAATGCAGGATATTAAAACATTATCAGTGAAATGATACATGTTACTCCTGCCATTTGCAGGGAAAGCGTATTTGACAACAAAATGGATCTAAGGATCTCCTTGCTGATTTAAAGTTAGTGCTTTGTCAATCTTAATTAAACTCCAGGAGGAAAAGTGTAGGGAGAAAAAAGAGTTTCTGCTGTGCCTGAGCTTAGAATTTATTAAACTGGGCTTAATGTCCCCTCCTAGTCTCCATTTTTACTGTTTGAAAAGTAGTGTTATTTACAGGAAGGAATTGCCTACATTCTTATGTCTCAGTGGCCCTGGAAAGCAGTTGAATTCTTCTGAAAATACCAAGACTTAATAGAATCAGAGAAATTAGAAATGGAAAAGAGCCATTAGGTCAACTTATCTATCCCCCTGCCAGAGCAGGAGAGTTCCCTACAGTATCACAGTCTTACAGTTAATAGTCATGGATTTTGAGTCACCATTTCTCAACTACTTATGAAAGTATTTGCTGTGCAAGTTGCTTGAGTTCATTTTATCTTCACAGATGGGACTGATACCCTTGTATTATAATATGCTTGTGTTTTAATAGTCTGTGATTCTAGATGCAATGTGTATAGACACGCAGTAACATCCTTGCCTGTCTTTAACACATGCTGTGCATTTTTGTCTTCTATGGTTTTATTAACCTGCATTTATCCAGCATCTTATTCAACCAGTAGTCCCTTTGATATTGACGAAAACACTTCATAATAGCCTTGATAATTAATTGGGATGAATAAGCATAGCCATAGGTTTTAAAGGTGCAGTCAGTTGTGGGTTTTGCCAAAGACCTTTTGAAATCACCAGGTCTAATTACGAAGTTAGGGCACTTAAATCCACCCATAACACCAAAACAGTGTGCAATGACAAGTTTCACTTGTGAACTTTTCTGTCACCAATTACTGTTACAGCTTAATCAGATGATGCATTTTAATAGAAACTGCTCCTGGTCATAGATGTCCTCATAATTGCTACTTTTGATAGCCCCAGCAAAGTACATTGTCCTTAATTGGGAAACAAAAAACCAAAACAAAACAAAACAAAAAAAAAATCTGATATCTTGGCTTGCAGATGTAAAGACTGACTCCTACCTTGAGTATAAATACAAAGCACAGTCAGAAACAACTTCTGTCACCCCACAGCTGTGGAAGAGAAAATGACTCAAATATTAGTTGACTTTTATGGCAGTTGCTATCCAGAAACTATGCGGGGTTTACTTTTAGGCAGTAACATCTGCTGACTTTATGCTGTAATATCAGAGTGCATTTTCAAGTTCAAGCTTCCTTTAATGCACGTCACACAGAAAGCTCATGTTAATTATGTCAAAGACTGTAGGTAGATATTGGATAGCCTTTCAATACAAAGACTAATCTATGGTAGTAGTATCTACATTTTGAGACCAAACTCAAAAAGTTGGATTGGATTGAAAAGTAGAAATCAGACTTCACACTGTAGTAGAGTCTGAAAACATCAGATATGAAATATTTAAACTGTGGAACACAATCTTCAACTTTGGTCTATAAAACTTTAATTTTGTGAGTAGCTATTTCTCCAATTGTTCGATATTTTTAATTCTACAAATCCATGTTTATTAGCTTTCAAGGTTTAAACAGTGTTACTGAGTCTATTGAAAGTAAATGATACTGACTTCTGAGAAATATAGTTACTATGATTTATTTTCTATTTCTATGTTCAAGAGAAAGGCAAAAGAAAGAACAAATAAAAGGAATTGATTAGCACAGCTCTCTCTTTTAATACTTGTAAAATCACCTAAGGTACTTTGTTATTTATTGTATACACCACAAGAAACAGATCAAATTGTTCTGGAATGTGATTTTTTTCTTTGAACAATGATAATTTTAGGACACATTGAGAGAAACTGTAGCATCTTTGATTCCTTATATTCCTATTTTTACAGTTATCGATGCTAATGCCCAAATGAAATCTCTTCCACACTATGATCTTCCCAGACATTTTGCAATAGCAGTTCTTAGTACAAAATCCAAATCCTATAGAAGTTGAGCAGCCAAATCATGCTCTCATTATAAACAATGCAAAATTCTCACTTCCGTAGTGAAGTTGTCCTAGCGTTATGCATAATTTTATACAGTTGCAATGGGGGTGAGCATTGTCTTTCACTTGATGACCTCTTACAAATCCATGGTAAATTTTTCTTCTTTTCAGATTTGTTTTGACAGTAAGAACATGGTCTTAAGCAATCCACTCAATAAATTCGTTGCAATGAAGTAGTTTGGCACATTAAATACTATAGATAATTTAGTAAAGTTTTGTTAGTTTTTTACCTTTGGTTTTTTAAACAATGAATGTTGTTAGCTTTGGTAAAAAACAGCAGCTTTGCTTTGGCAGTAGCTGCTGCAGACTCGTAAATCCAAGTTATTTTATCTAACAGTGTTTTGATTAAATTTATTCCTCTCCATCTAACTTAATTTTTTTATGTAATGCAGTTTTCAAGCCATGAAGGAAAGTAAATTTACTGTAAATCTAGACTCTTTTTTGCTAGGAAAGAAGTTCAGTACATGTTTGCTTCATAGCTCCCATTTAATATCTATAACTTATCCTACTTTCAAACTGTGAGTTTTCTACTCTCAAAAACAAACTCAGAAGTTATATTTGCCTCTACAGTCTACAGGCAGGTTCGTACCTCCACATAAGGAAAATATATATTTTTAAACTTCTGTAATTTTCTCCTACCAATATCTGCTTGTAAAGTGTTCTTACACTGCACAGTATGTGTGCTGCAAATAAAGCAGTCAGGTTTTGACACCTTATGTTTGTTAAGTCTTTGTGATTACTGTCTAACAGTGATCACACATCCAAAAAAAGATTTTGCACACTTTATTGTTTGTGCTCTGAGACACTTTATTTCAAACATACATTATGTTTATTTTAAATTTTATGGAAGCAGGCATTATTGAAAGAAATTACCACCAGTTGGAGACCATGGATAATGTTATATCTTACTGATCGTGACATCTTTATGGGATAATTTGATATCAGAATGAAGTCTTCAAAATTATTTCTTCTTTACCTATGTATATGCATAGGAATACCAACCCTTAAGCAAGCAGGGATGCATGTGGTGCAAATTCAGACACATTGAAAAAGGAAAAGGAGTGATTGGTATTGAGGGAACAAAAAGAGTCACAGAATCTAGCTGAACGATAATGGTGGATGCATTTGACTACCCAAAAATTTCACACCTTGACAAGATTTCAATGAACTCTTCTTGATACTTGAAACACTTGTGGGTTTTGGCACATAGAAATGGTGGATCTGTTTTCTAACTTGATCTTTCATGTTGTAGAAGATGTTGGTTCAAAAATAGTTACAGTTGAGCCTCTAATATAATTTTGTTCAATATCAGGATGTAGGTAGAATTATTCACATCACAAATCGCCACTACTCCAAGTAAGCTGGGATATCCTGAATAAAGGAAAGAGCTGAAGATAGCTCATAGAGGGAAACCATAATCCATAGATTCATTAGCCAGTATTGGGAAACTGTAATCCATAAATTCATCATGAAACTTCAAGTAATGACAACTGAATGGCATCAGATGTGAATTTACTAGGAGTAATAATGACTCTAAATGGTGAAATTCCTGAGGTTATTGTGAAAATCCAACCTCGCAGAAAAACCATAAATCCATCACAGTAAAGACAACAGGAATATGTCAAGACCATGCAGTTAACTGCAAGGTGGTAATTCAGAGAACTAAGAGCAAGACTGAAAAGTAAATTGTGTTATATGTGGAAAAAAAAAAGAAAGGCTATGGATTGATAGTTAGAAATTAACTGCTCAGTTTACTGAATTTGCATGTAATAAAGACAGTATATGTTAAAGATAGTTTATGTTCTTTCTATTAGTCTAAACTGGCACTGAGGTTTTACAGTTGTTCACTGAGACAGAACAATGGCACACAAAACCTGAGATTTGAAAACAGAAGGTGTCTAAACAAACAGATAAATTTGTGAGGTCTACATGGTATATAACAAAAGAAAAAATATGAAGGAAAGGTGAAATGCCCAGGTTGCTAAAAAATATACAATGTTCCAGTAAAATGGCAGGCAGAAAACTGAAGGATAAGAATGATTACCTAGGAGAGAGATGTTTTCCTAATCTACAAAAATGTGGTAGAAAACTGTACTAAAATTACTTCTAAAAATTATGTGGGTTTATATGTGCTTGTTCAATGAACATACACATAACACAATATAACAAGTATGAAGTGGCTTTAGATATGAATTGCAGACATGATTGGAGGTATAGGAATATTTATTTCTGAGGAAAGATGGAAAGGATTGGCAACATTTTCCTTATAATACCCTAGGTATATTTTTACAAGGGGACAAATCCATTTAGTAAAACTCATATGGAAGATCAGGAAAACAAGTAAAAGGAAGCATGTTTGTCAAGTGCTGTGGAGTTGTGGAACTCATTGCCACTTACTAACCCTGCAGTCAAGAGCGGACCAGAATTTTAAAATATTTGGGCATTTATTCCCTTTTAATTTCAGTTGCAATATTTATATAGAAGAGTGTATTGTGCTTTGAGTCAATTTAGATGTCAATTGCTAATTTAGGAAGAAAGGTCTTCTACATGCACATTACCTATGGTGCAGAACAGGTCTTCTGGCTCTTTTTCCAGAGACATTTGTTGTTATATATAATCAGATAAAAACTCTTAAGTTCTGTAGTAACAAGGACCCATACTCTCCTATATTTTTAATTAAATATACATTAAACCAATAAAAAATTAGCCTTGTTCTGTTTTGGTTGAGTTTCTATAAAACCACATAGTACTGCATAATAGAGCTCAAGAGCTTCTGCTAGCTGATCACTTCACACATTACACATAGGTCTTCTCTGAAGAACCTCCCACTTGCTTTCTTCAGACAAAAAGTAGTAGACCTAGGAAAATGGTGGTTCTTATGTAAACAACATTGGACTCAGAATATTTGATGCACTGAAAATGACTGGGGCCTAGAACAGAACGTAGAGATTATGGCAGATTTTTCTCCTATTTCTCAGCAGCATTTACCACTGCTGGAAGTCATCTAACCTGGAATACAGAGCTCCAGAGGCACTCAAACCCCTGTGTCCATTCCGTGTCACTGATCAGGACAGGTTGCCTGTTGCAGGAGAAATACCTTGTACTCCACACCTGCATTTGTCCTGCAGTACACCTGCAAAGAGGTTGTGCTATGAATCAGTGCACTAAAGAGGCAGCGTTCTTGTGCATCTTTGTACATATACAGAGACATGCATTGTGACTGCCAAAGAAACAAACACAATGGAATTACTGTACTTACCTTGGGGTCTCAAGGCTACGGTTGATTTGGGAGTTTCCTTGTGGCTTTGCAGTTACAAAATCAGCAGTGGAAGACTATGAAATCACATCTGCATTCCAACACAGAGATGAGTATAAGACTAAGAAAATCAAGTGGGTTTTGAGGAATAAAAAGGCTGAGGAAGTGGGCAGCAGAGAGAGGGATTGAACCTGCAAGCAGCATAGTTATTCACCTGATCTGAGTATTGCACTCATATACTCCAGGTGTTGGGGAGAGGGTGGAGGGAGAAATTGCTTAAAGTCATTAAGCCAGAAAGCCTAACTTACCATAAATCTTACTAAGTTTATGCCGCCCCTGATACAAACTTCACTCTAACTTGTTTTCTCTGGGGAAGGTTCACGGATGGGTTTTGGGTTTTTTTTCATTTTGGGGTGGGTTTTTTGAGCAATAATAGTCTTTGTAAGATGGCTGCAGTGTCAGCATTTATCTTGAAACTCTTGGATATTAGTTTTGACTGCAGTCACCTTTCTGACAAGTGTTATTGCGACTGTGTTTTATATCCCTGTTCAGGATGATTTCTAATGATAATGCTCTGTCTACCTCACTGCTTCACACTAAATTATAGATGCCACTATGACAGGACAAACTATATCCAAGTGCTAAACTCTACTCCCTTTGTGTGATGTCAGTGCCTTCACTACTTTGTGCCTAGAATTAAAATCAGGATAGGAAGATATGCAAAACATTTCTGCTTAAAAATAATGTTCTGTCAGTTATTAAACAAGTGATATTTCATTTAATCAGCTCAAGGGGATTATTTTAAATGAAAAGGCAGAGAGTATGATTTTATTAACACATTCCTGCCCTAGAGTCCTACTGTAATAATTCTTTACTTGGCTAAATTAAAAAGTTATAATTCAGTCCTTTCACAACAAAGACTTACGGATAGTTAAATTTCATTAGTTTTTCTACTTTGAGTTGCAGATGGAATAAAGGGAAGGAAGGCATTATGTATCCAGAAAAGTAAGTATAACATTATGAATTAAAAAACCCCAGAATTTTAGTGAAGACTGTTATATTATCCAGTTTTAACTTGTTATTCAGATGTCTTCAGCATTAAAATCATGTTTCTTGTGCTATCTTTGTGCATATGTGCTTTCTAAAACAAAGGCGTTTATCAGGTAGAGAATTTTTTTCAGCGTTGGAAATGTGAACTGAGGCAGACTAAACTTACTAGTCTTATCAGCCTGAGAGTTATTACAACTGTTGTGTTGAGTATAATACAAATAGTGCTCTATAAACCACTTTGACCAACTATTTTTAATTAATTAGTCAATGGAAACTTCCAAGGAGGATATGCAAAAGCCATTTGAATACACATATGTTTATCTGGACTAGTATGTACGTACATGCGTTCGTACAGTTCTGTTTGTAGGAGCAGGTAAATAATGAGGGTATCTCTAGTGACTCCATAGCTTAGGCTGATCTGAAACTGGGAATTGTACTTCAAATCTTATTTTAGGTAGGATAAAAAAATATTTCTGTGTATATGACAATCCATGTAAGAGTTTTTTCCTCTTTCTTCTTATACAGTTCTATATTATAACCCTAAGAAAATACGGTTCTATAATTATCTTCTTCTTTTTAGAGTATGACATTGAATATTAAACCACCACCAAGGAATTTTTTAATCATTTTTATGGTAAAAGTGTACATAATTCTCAAAGTGGATCCTTGTAACATTCTGTAGGCACATTTTTTTTAAATGAGAGAATAAATGTGTTCACTTTCATCTTGCATATCCCAAATTCAAGACAGTTGACTAAATCCTGGTCTTGTTTATGGACCTAAATCTTAAGTAACTGAAATCTTTGATGATATTCTGCATTTACTCCCATGGAAACTGAAAGTAGAATTTAATCTCATTGCTATAAAAATAAAACTCCTGAAATAAATAAAATATTACTCCTGAAAAGGTTAAAAATGTTCTATCTGATATCACTTCAGACTGAAAATTGTAAAATAAACAAGAAAACAAATGATAAATCAGATGAGTGAAAGCAAAGGGTAGGTAGATAAATATTGTAAATAGACAGATAGACCAACTTATTTATAAATTCCTTCTCAGAGGATTACTTCATCTATCTTTGGAGAGAGACTTTCTCGGTGCAAGAGGTATTTCACTAAAAAATTAATTGTTTATTAAGAATTAATTAAATAGGTTAACATGGGACTATCTGATCAGGGAATATCAGTCTCAGTACTTTGAACTTGCAGGTGCTGCAGCGGTTGTAGTTAAGACATTATATTGGAGCTTTCCTTCATCGCAAAGGGTTGTGTCAGGAAAATCTTTAATATAAAAATAAAAAGCAGTTCATGCATAAAGCATGACGCCCTGAAGCATATTAGATCTGTTTATCTCTCTGTTTAAAACGAACGGTACCTGGTATAGTTTACATAACAAGGCAGGGATCAGTTTGATAAAGCATTTATATCACCTGGGGAACACGCTGGCTCATTTCCTCAACACCTTTCTGCATGGCTTGTTCACCAGCAAGTAAAATAGCAAACAAAGTTTTAATAGGTCAAGAGCAGAGAACATGCTTGTGTTAAAGACATTTGTGTTTGCCCTCTGACAAATAGCTCATATTTCAAGTCCAGGTCTCTGCAGCCAATCATTGAATGATAATTATTGATTACATTTTTATGGACAAATCCTTAATTGCATTTAATCATTTGCAGCCTTAAAGATTTTTTTTTTTTGAGATAAGTGAAAGCTTAGTGCTTGCGTGGTGTACATAAAATTTTCTGGGGGAGCCACATAAAGGACCAAGATGGACTCTTGCCCCCAGATACAGTGACAAAGCTCTAGTAACCTCATTAGAAACAGGATTTCACCTCACAACATTAACATTTTTGGCAAATACTTCAGTATAAATCTGTGAGTTAACATTTGAAAACACTTTTTTAAACAAATGAATTTCAATTTAGTTTGCAATTAAAATCTGTTGTTAGACTAACAGATTTTTTTTGTCACTCTTCCATTTTGTTTAATGTAATCCAGGATATGAGTCACATTTGCTTGTTGTTTCTATATGTGGAGCAAATACTGTAGCTGCTGTTTCTGTCATAGCACATCTGCTCTGCTGAAAACTGTAAAATGATAGATAAACACATGGTCAGGAAAAGAAATAGATGAATAACATTTTGTATTATTTTTTCAGTGAACAGTAATCATCACTAAATTTCTTTGCAGTTCAAAGGCTATTTTTGTTAAGCGGACATACGTGGAGCTTCCATGCGAGCTATTGTAACTTTTTTCATATTTTTATTTTAAGTACCCAAAAATATGTTTTCACCCAACTGGCGCTTTCAGAACTGCATGGTAAAAGCAATACCGTCCTCTTCCGCTGTCCCGTAATGAAGGAAAAAAATTGTTCAGTGAAGAGAAGAATTATTATATTTTTCCTTTTTCAGAAAGTTCAACAGTGGAATACATCTTCCTTAGGGTATAATTAATAACAATTTGCAATGCTTTTATTCACAGATGCAATTCAGAGTATCCGTTCTCTGTATCTAATGTAACAAAAATAAGCTGATATCACTTACAGGATATGTATCTATCATCCCAGTGGACATAAATCAATGGTTGAGCCATAGGTAAATAGATTAGACATGGCAATAGGAAGGGAAAAGAAGCTGAAAGGAGAATCCACAAAAATAATTTTGCAAAGCTTGTCTTACGTTTTCGTCAGAAACTAAACAAAATAACCTGACAAGGACAGAAATCAAGTCATGTGGCAAATTCTTGCATTTACTTTTATCAAATAATGTAATACAGCACATGACACTAAAAATAATAATGTGTTGCCTAACGACAGAATGGTAATACTATGGCTTTTGTTTGGACGTATCCAGCCCAGCAGCTTTCATGGTAGTTTCTGCCTTTTCTTGATGCTATTCAATCACACAGGCCCGTGCACCATTCCGTCCTTCCTCCCCACAAACTGTACTTCCCTTCCAGACACGGGGAACCCAGGAGAGATGCTTAGATGGCAGCTCAGTTGTCTGTACAAAAGCAATGCCCACATCTTTGCGCGCCGTAGTGAATTTGTCTTGTACAAAGTCTGGGGAATACGCAGCTTACACGTGCTTAGAGGCATGTGTGTTTGGGCAGCTCTTGGCACTCTGAGGTGCTCTAGCAGAACCCAGGATTCTGTATGTAGATTGGAGATAGCAAGATGCTTATCCTATACACTTTTTTTTTCTTCTTCTTCTTTTTTCTTTTCTCTTTCTTTTTTTTTTTTTTCTGTTTGTAAGAGTGTATGTGACTGCTGACTTCTAGTGGCTGGCCCGCAGATGACATCAATCCTGGAACTGCTGCTCCTGTCAGGGATTCTCCTATGGCTCAAGTGTCAAGGGATGTATGTGCCACTGGACCAGAAAGACCTGGCCATCTCCTCTAACGCAATCCTCTACTAATCCATGGATATGCCAATGGGACTGGGAAATTATACAAACAGGCTAAGCTTAGGCTGAAAATGGCAGAGTAAAATTGTGTGCAATGCATGCTGCAATTATGTGATACGAAGCACACAGGGGAAAAAAATGTCAACAAATTACTTTGTTTCTCCTGCTTCTCATGTCACTTGCCCCCCTCTGCTGCTGTGCCTTAGGAGAATACAACATATTCCTCAAATACCTGCCCCAGTTGCCATTAGGGTTTCTGCCCTGATTTAGACTTGTGTTGTTTCATGGTGTTATTCCTGTATGACCTAAATTATCTTGTGCTCAATTCAAAGATCTTTGGCATTATGGAAGCTTTGTGAAAAAAGGCCCATCATCATTGATACAGTTCAGTATAAACATAAAGAGTTGTATTATGAAATATGTCTCTAAAGGAACTTAAGACAGATTAGCTTATTATAATCACATTATTAGGAATCTATTTCTTTACACTAGGTAAGGGGACTACACTGGCAAAGAAATATAATGTGTGCCTCAAGTCATAATTCCTAAGTTCTTTTTAATGTCCTAAATAAGTGACCTAATTTTGTGAAATGGTGAGAACAAGCTTGTCTCTCATGTGATTTCCATGACAGCTTCCAAATGCAATTTTAAAGCTGACTTGCAGGATCAGGTCCTGTTTTGTCAGAGTGAGGTGTATTAAGGAAGCTGTGTATTCCTCTGAACCGCTCAGCTGTGAACTGTCAGAGTCAAATAAAAATGGGCAAGATAGAATAGGACTTCTGCATGGAAAAAAAAAACAAACCTGTGCCAGTGAAATTTAGATCAGCAGAATACAGTTTGCCGTATTAGAATTCAGTCATGAATCAGCTCCAGGAATACTGCTCTAACAAAGAAAAAACCACATACTGTTCATAACAATAAGTGGTTAGGGCTTCACTTTTACACTTCACTGAAAGAAATGGTCTTCTAATTAAACAATTGTTCACAGAAATCACATTCCAAGAACTAAAGGAAAAGAAGTGGAAAACTCATGATTGTTCCTTTTTATATTTTAGTACTATGAACTGAAATATCATTTATCACGAAACTAGTTTTTTCTTGAGTTCAGCCTGCTGTTTATAGTAAAAGAAGCGTACATATTAACATAAAGCTGTGAATCCAGTTTTAACTTCTTCTGATATCAAAAGGCCCTTGATATTCAGTGAACCTTCTTAAATATCTAGCTCCCCCTTCAGCCCCTTCCTTTACTTAGGTAGCTGGTTATGGTACCTGCAGTTGTGCCATTGGATCTGGGACTTCACAGCTCACACGATTCACATGTGCTAATTCTAACTTTTTAGAGCTTGACCACAAAACCGATTCAATAGCTATAAAATCAAATCAAGCGCAAAGCAAATGAAAATTTGGAGCATACATTTTATTTATTTGCACAATTTTCAGGTTTACTTACTGGTTTTCCAGTTTGCTCAGCAGCTCTGTTCTGCAGGAATCCTGCTTGCTTTTAGATTTTGTTACTACATCATGTGGGCTGAATTTACTGGTGTTTTTTCTGAAAGGAAGAGAGAGGCTGTATATCAAGGGGCTGCCATTCTTTGCATGAGGCTGTGCTGAGGTTATTCACTGAAAGGTTGTCTACTGCCTTTCTGATACCATGGTTTTTCACCCTAGACTGTAGACAAACAGTTGATTTTTCTGCTCAGAATATTTTAGTGGTGTTTAAACTGCTTGCTACTGTAAATAGTTCTTGTGTTGACTAACTGTTGCATTTAATTTTCACTTTTGTCAAACGAGAATTGCATTCTGGCACCCACTTGTTGTAGTCTGGTAAATCCTAGCGCTGGATGCATGTAGACTTCAGGAAGGAGCATTTACATTTTTTAGGTTGTTCTGAGACAGGACATAAGAAGGATAATAGTGTCCATATTTGGTATGTGGCTTGTCCTAAAAGTCTCAAAATGGAAGGTGAGAGAAAGCGCCTCTTCTAAAGCTCTCTTGTAGTAACAGTCTGTCACAATTCTTCTTTAACTTATCACGTTACTCAGATGCTCATTCAAGTCAGACCATTTAGGCAAGGTTAGGCTTCCTCTGAGAAGAGGGACCTGTATTTCCGTGCTCACAAAGGGCTGCAGCTTCTCTGTGGCTCAAGTCTGGGAGCCCGCTTTGAAGTCTGGGACAGGGAGGTGACAGCATTACTCCAGGAACATGAATGGTGCCAATGTTACAGCAGGAGTGAGGGATCATTGACGCAGCTAAAACCCCTCAATTTTCCTTTATATATACATGCCTAAGCATATCTTACTTACCGAGTCATTTGTGCATCTGTGTAGGGGTTGTACAGCCATTTTGACATTGTGCTATACAAGTGAAAAGATCATTGTATTCAGGCTCTTTGTCACTTATTAACGTTGTGGCATTTATGCCATAAATTCCTAAATTGTGAAGTCTCCTTTGGGAGACCCCCATGAGCGATGTTGTCCAAGGATGTTTGCTGTAACTCTTCAATATTTCTGTAGGCATCAGTATGCTCGTCAAGGGGGGTCCTATATAAATTAATCAGCAATATTGCTAATGTCAGTTTTCATGAACGCATCTCGACGTTGTATAAATATCAGCTGATCCATTTGCATGAGTCACTTATCTTCTAACAAGTCACTTTGTGGTTCATGGTTTTGCATCAAAAGTTAATCATTGTCTCATGGCTGCCAGTGTTGGATAAAGTGGACCTTCCTGGAGAACGTTCAGGGAGCGCAGATGGATGGGACATTTAGGGCACTCAAGGTATAGCTAGTGAAGGGAAAACAAATGAGCACTGCTTACATGTTCAGCATTACCTTTAGGAGGCCTATGGAGATTTTGGTCTCTGTTTACACTAATCTTACGTTAGTGACTGTCATATTACATTAGCAAATTTAATCTTTGTTAATGTGATAGAAAGTTGCTAATACAATGAGACTCATTATATTAACAACTTTTGCATCATGTTAGCAAAAGCAAAATTTGCTAACAGAATGCAAAAATTACCAATATGATGAGGTAATCATTATCATTATTCTAACACCTGATTATATTAAGCAGCTACTAACATTTTGTATATGAAATCACTATTTGCACTGTGCTGGGATTTTCTAGGAGTATCTGGGGTGCCTAAGAAGAAAAAAACAAATATTTTTTTACAAAATCTTTTTGGACATAGGGTTTCCTTTTGTATTTTCATATAAATGTCAATTAACCAAAGTCATTTGGAAATTAAATTTTTTGACCTAGAAAACTCTTTTTCCATAGAACAGTAAGCCATTTAATGATCTGTGTTGTGACTAAGGCAGTAAGAGAGTACAAAGAGAGCATGGATCACTGTTGGTCTGATGTCATCTTTTGGCTTTGAAAAGTAATTTCACATTACAAGTCATATTTTACAGTATAGAAGAACGTGTGTAATATTTCATTAAAACATGTTAATTCACTGTTACGATTTGTATTTTTTGTAGCAAGACATACATGTATTGTAGAATATATTTGCACATGAGATTCATGGTCTTCCCTAATTGCCTCATAATGGTTCATTAAAAATGTACCAGGATTAAATTAAAACTCTTATAATAATATTTTTCTTATACAGGGTATAATCTGACTGCAAAACTCTATGCAATATGTAATATGCTATATCTCTATTATAATTTCTTAGAAAACAGCCTTATAATTATTATTCTCTACAAAGCCTTAATTCTTATACAAGCTATGTAATAACAATCTTTTATCTTTAAAGGTCATCTGTAGTGATTAAGGAAATCAATTTAAGCATAGATTCTTCATAAAAATCCCACAATGGCAATGGGCAAGCTTTGCACACTGCTTTTTCCCATGTAAGTAGTAGAGTGGGGAAAATGTAGAGAACATGTTGAATACATGAATGTATATGCAGCAAAGGCAGACATCTTAGGCCAGCTGGAGGATGCAACTTCTCAGTTCTGAAGAAACCATCACAGAACCATAGAATGGTTTGGGTTGGAAGCAACCTTAAAAATCATCTAATTCCAATCCCACTGCCATGGACAGGGATATCTGTGACTAGACCAAGTTGCTCACAGCCCCATCCAACTTGGGCTGAAACACTTTCAGGGATGGGGCATCCACAACTTCTCTGGGAAACCTGTTCCTCACCATTCTCATTGTAAAGAATTCCTTCCTCGTGTCTAATTTAAACATACTCTCGGTTTGCAGCCATTCCCCCCTGTCCTGTCACTACATGCACTTACACAAATTCTCTGTCCAGCTTTCTTGTAGGCTTCCTTCAGGTACTGAGAGGCCACAATTAGGTCACCGAAAGCCTTCTCTCTTCCAGGTTGAACAACCCCAATTCTCTCAGCCTTTCCTCATAGGAGAGGAGCTCCGCCCCTCTAATCATCTTGGTGGCCTCCTCTGACTCACTCCAGCAGCTCCATGTCCTTCCTGTGCTGGGCACCAGAGCTGGATGCAGCACTGCAGGTGGGGTCTCACCAGAGCAGAGCAGAGGGGCAGAATCCCCTCTCTCTCCCTGTTGTCTTGTTAACCAGCCTGTGTTGATATTGGGAGTTGCCCCAACCCAGGTGCAGCACCTTGCATTTGCTCTTGTTAAAACTCATGAGATTCCTATGGGCCCTTTCCATGAGCTTGTCCAGGTCCTCCTGGAGGGCATCCCATCCTTGAGGTGTGTCAACCACACCACTCACCCTGGTGTCAACTGCAAATTTGCTGAGAAGTTCCTCACTTCATCTATCTCATTAATGAAGATACTAAATAACACTGGTCCCAATACAGACCCATGAGGGACACCACTTGACACTGATGTCCATCAGGATTCTGAGCCATTGACTGCCAATTCCATATCCACCTAAGAGTCCACCCGTCAAAACTTTCTCTCTCCAATTTGGAGAGAATGATGTTAGGAGGGAGCCTGCCAAAGGCTTTACAGAAGTCCAGAAGAATGACATCTGTAGCCCTTCCCCTGTCCACTGACAGAGTCACTCCATCACAGAAGGCTACAGGGTTGGTCAGGCAGGGCTTGCCCTGGGTGAAGCCGTGCTGGCTGTCCCAAACCACCTCCCTGTCCTCCGTGAGCCTTAGCACAGCTTCTCAGATAGGAGGATTTGTTCCATGACCTTCCCAGGCACAGAGGTGAGGCTGACTGGGCGGTAGTTTCCAGGGTGTTCCTTTCTACCCTGTATAGATGGGTTCAATATTTCCCTTTTTCCAGTCACCTGGGAGTTCACCTGACTGCCATGACTTTTCAAATCTCATGGAGAGTGGCTTGGTAACTGTATCAGCCAGTTCCTTCAGGACTGAAGTGCATCTCATTGCATCCAGTAGACTTACCCATGTCCAGGTTCATGGTCATGAGCCTGGTCATTACTTACAGTGAGAGGGACTTTGCTGCCCCAGTCTCCATCCTGCTGTCCATCCACTCAAGAGGTCTGGGAAGTGAGGTTGCCCTTGAAGATGGACAAAAAAGGTGTTGAGTACCTCAGCCTTCTCCTCATCTGTTATCACCAGTTTTCCAGCATTCTTTATCAGGGGTGTACACCTTCTTTGACCTTCCTTTTCTGGTTAATGTACCTGTAGAAACTTTACTAATATGTTCACTTAATGTTAAGTCCATTCTGTAGTGACTTCAGCTGAAAGTACTTAAATTTTTCAATACTCAGAGAAGAGAAGCACTGGCAAGAGGTTCACCGCAGGTCTCCTTAGCTTCAGAATTTACTCCAACCTTGGCACAAATCAGCTTTATGTTGCTGTTTATAACTTCTAGAGAAAGGTCATAAGAATATTCCAATTCGAAGCTAGCAAATGAAGGAAAGAGAAGACCATGTAGTTACATATCCTTTCTGGAGGGATCATTTTTTTTTTCTATGCTACTGAGTATTGGAAACTACTGGAGAATTAGAAACCGTGGGGAGTGAGGGATGAGTAAACAAGACAAGCATCTCCTGCTACAGATATTTATATGGAAGAGGAATTTCATAGGAACACAGGAACTTATATAGTATATAAGTGAATATTGAATATCTATCTAGCCTGCTATCTTATCATTTAGAGTAGCTGGTACTAAATACTTGCAAATCACACGTAAAATCTTCAGTATGGTAACTGTGCCATATAAGTTGAATTAGAACACTTGATATCTCATGTAAATTTTATTATGCATAGTGTAACATGGTTATTCTAGTTAGCCTCAGAGATATTTAGTCCTTCTTTTGAAGTTGATAGATAGATTGACAGATAGATAGATAGATAGATAATTGTATAGATTACATGCTGTGTGGTGAAAATTATTTATTTCAATAATTTTGTGTTTATCAGTTCAAAATGTTTTCCTTTCAATTTATTGAAAATGTTCTGTTCTTATTCTATCTTTTATGTATCATTCATTATTTTATGTATCTTTTGTCACATTTATCTTCTCTCAAAGCTAAACATTTATAATCTCATTAATCTCTCTTCAGATGTCCTTCTACTTAAATTTTTCTGTTTCTATTATTCTCTTTTTTAATAACAGATGACTAGAACTAAACACAATACCAAATTTAATGTCTGGTCCATAAAGTTACATAATGGCATAGTAATATTTTCTTTATAAATGTATTAATTTTGAATTATTTTTATTGTGTTCTAACATCTCATTTAAGTCTTTAGCTATAACAGTCTCCATACAGAGCAGGTGTTTTCACTGAGATATTTCCATTTCCTTTTATTGCCTAGTTAAAATTATTTAAAGCTCCTGAATATAGAGGAGTTTCTGTTTCTTCAAAAGTGTGCTTCATCTTGCCCTTGTTTGCATGAAATTTCATCTGTTGCTCTGCTGTTCAATTGTCTGCTCTGATTGCTATTTAGGTCCTTCTCATGTTCCTCCTGATCTTCTTTTGATTTAATAGCTGCATTTTTAAGTGTTTTGACACTGACACACCACTGAAGTAAAACACACAGCAGATGGGAAGTCTGCAGATGCTTCCCACTGAATTATTTAGGTTAGATATGCATTTAGCATGGAGGGCTAAAATGTTGAAACCATCCCATAAGAAGAGAGATTAATAACCCAGATAGACCAAAACCAGATTCCTATGCCTCCCGCTTTCCCCCTTTTTCCAGTACTGAATCTGAGGTAGAACACAGATAATTTCTGTGGAGAGAGAAGCTGTCTTTTATTTGCTTATAAGGATATGGTGTCGTGTAAATTGAATGGGAATGTCCTAACGCCTGACAAAAGAAGGAAATAGAATGCTAGGGCGGAAAAAAAGGGTATAAAAACTAGAAGTGAACTGAAAATGTAACCTGCTGGAAGTTGGTACCAGAGAGGGAAAACAAGCATTTCTGTGAACCATGACTCAGGTACCATTCCTGGGCCTAGGCACAAAGGGAAATATATCATTATGGAAGTATTTTAGGTACTTCCCTAAACACAAAGAAATATGCAAAGATATTTATACATGAACATAGAGTCAAAGGTCATAACCAGCTTCACTTAAAGTTTACCAATCATATATTATAAATATCTTTATAATTCCCTTTTTTTAGTATAAGCCTGTACATTTTATTGTCTTGGCACAATAATAAAACAACTAACCTTGTTAAAATACATATCTTTATGGGAAGTACTGCATGTGAATATGCTTTTCAAATTTCAAATTGAAATCATCTGCAGTGATGCTCTTCAAGGACGGAAGGGTTAGCTGGCGCACGGGTGGGAGAAGAGATGCTCATTAGGGAAGGTTTGTTATGTGGTAACGTATAATTAAGGTAATGGTCACAGCTTGTGTGACAGCAAACACTCTGGCAGTTATTTGATTGCTGTCTGGGTCAGGAGATCAGCGTTTTCTACAAGATGTATCCACATTAGTGTGTTAGTGGACAGGTTAGAAAGTAAATTACAGCTGCCTTTCTTAGGCATATTACTGTCAAGGCCCATTGTTTTGGGTTTTTTACTGTACATCAGCAATAATATAGCTTCTGAAGACTGCATGTGACAGGTTAGGCATTTTATCCTTTGAGTAAACAGTAATCATGGTGTGAAGAAAGTGAGGCATTGGAGATTTTTCCCATTCTTTGAGATTTCTATTCTTCCTTTCTAGTTTGCTCCAAGGGCTCTTTGGGGATACATATATTAAGCCCTTTAAATAGTTCATAATAAATCTTTGTCTCGGGTTGATTCTGACAGTTTTTTAAAGAGTCTTTTAAGAGACAATCCTCAATCATTTGCTAATCCATGGGGTGATCTTCAGACTTGGAGAAAAAAGAAACAGTTCAAGCTCCAGGATTGTGAAGATACAATGTAGAAAAATTTTAACTCAGAAAAACTCAGAAAATACTGTACCATGGAAATTCACCAATCATACACACCATGTTCTGCCTGTGCCTTAATGCTCATTCTCCAAGTTACTCAGTTTGCAAACACTGAAGGAAGAAAAATGGATTACCAAAAAAAGGAAGAGCAATTTTTATTGATAGCCTTATTCCTATTTTCATGGGTGTGGCCTTATTTTGCTTAGTGCTTGAATTGAAGGGGCATTATGGGAAAAAAAAGTCATTGTTCCCTTTGTTAAAATAAAGCCAAAAAATACTCCAGAATTCTGTCTGTTAAGTGTTTACCATTCAAGCCTTCTGATAAATATGCCAAAATATCTGCAGTGTGGGCTGATTTTTTAACATGCTGTTTCCTCTGTTATATGACAGGTTCTGATTATGTCTGTCAAAAACCTTCTTAATTCCACAGTGCAAAATAAATAGATAAAGGCAGAAAATATAATAAAAGTAAGATGTCCAGTCCACTTGACATTTGTTTTTACTAAATAATTTTAATGAATACTTTTCTAAGAGTGATGCATGGCTGCAGCCCACAGAAACTACCCCTAGGGGTTTTTTCTTCAGCAGCCTCAAGTCTGCAATTTTTGGAGATACTTGTTCTCAACTCTTTTTGAATTTCAATGGCATAGCACTTGTCATTATTTTCACCTTTTTTATAAATTCTGCATAAGCAAAGAAATCTATAAGTGCTAACTTATCTGTATAATAACTCTCCTGGTGTACCTTAGGAATATTGTTGCCATATTTTATTTTAATATGCTGCCCTGAGGAGAAAATACTGTAACAGGAACAAGGCAGTTCTAATAAGGGACAAAGCTATAGAGGAGCTTGGGCAGTTGGGTGTCTTACCCTTCCTTCAGCCAGGAACGTGAGTGTTGGAGGTGAGGGCTGCTGCTGAAAGCACTACCAGCTGAGCAGCACATCCCAACAGCACCAGCTACCTGCTATGCCAGCTGTGCTGGCAAATCCCTCAGAAGCTGCAGGATTAGCAGCCTGTCTGATTCGCCTTATCCTGGACCGGGTCGGAGAGTGTCCATGAGACAGATGAGAAGGGACAATTGCACAGAGGATCTTGTGATGATGGAAATGTTAGCAGCATTCTGAAATACATTTGGATGCACAGTATAGAGGACATAAGTATTTTCATGTTTAAGTAATAGTTCTACATATGTTTTTAAGTGCTACTTGTTCGGCAAAGTATGAGAAAGGCTATATTTCTTCATTTTTTCCATTACTCCTTTTTTTTTTTTTTTGAAAAATACCAGTATTAGTTAAACCTGAGATAAGTATAATCTGAGTAAATTATGAAATTACATTTTCTTACATTTTAAAAGTGTCACTTGACTAGATTGTGAATTATGAAGCCATGACATGGTGCTTAGCACCATACCTATTGCCACTGACTGTCCAGTGATGAAGTTATCTGTAAACAAAACATTAAACATATGATGAAAACATTCTTCTAGGCAATTATACATATTTTCCCTTGACAACATATGGTGTGTAAATCCAACTTGCATGAGTTTTTATCATTGAACCATTCTAAATTAGTTTAAAATTTATTTTATAGAGAAAATTATTTCTTGCCTTCCATGCTTCAAAATATTTATAGAGTACTTATTTGCATTTGACACACCAATATGCATTCAGATAAAGTTTAAACTTGGAAAGTAGAACAGTTTGATAGAGCCAATATAACTGAAATCCAAAGAAGAGGATGGCAACCTCTTTGCAGTGTTAAGTAGTTGTTCACTGTTAGCAAAGATGAACCCAGACACTTGCCATGTTTGAAAAATATAATAGGACAAATGGTGCCACAGTCTTACCACCCCTTTTTTTCCCTCCTTCTCAGTGTGTGAACAGAAAACAGTAGGTCAGGTGGCCCCCTCTGTCTATTGCTGCTAAGCCAGTAAGCGTTTGCCATTAGTAATGATCAGTCTGTGTTTGCACATGAGCACTTGCCTGCTTTAAACATATGCCCAGTAGCTACATACTTTTCTAGACAGGTTATTCAACAAGGTTACACAATTTGTGCAAAGTGATTTTTTTTGTCAGGATTCTATATGCATTGATGTAACAATCCAGTAGATACTAGCAACCAGTTACTGCCCCTTGGTTAGGCTGCATGGAAGATTCATGTATATAAAATAGTGTATTAAAGTAAACTTACAAAAGCAGAGAGCAATCATTGCAAATGTAATTTTTTCTTCCTCTTTGGGATTCTAATTTTAAAAGCATTAAAGAAGACAGCTGCTCATGCTGTGATATGCGCTAAACAGCCTGAAGGATGGAAAAAAATATATTTGTAGCTCATAATAACTATTGACCTTTCTGATATACAGTGTTCTCTGTGTTAGCTATTCTGTTCTATCAACAGTGAAGATTGAACATGACTTTTTAATAGAAAACATGGGGTTTCAAGCTGCTTTCACAAAGGTGTTTATGTATTGTTATTTTGTATTGTAGTACAAAGACTGAGTCCCGATGCCCTTTGTCTGACATCATGTTTGTCATAAAAAAGCCCCACTGTTACTGACTGTTTCATATGAGGAATTGGCTCATAACCATTTTATAGTCATGATAAAAGCATTGCTCCACTAGATCCAGAACACAGGTATTGAAAATAGAATCCCCCCAATATCCCAGCAGCACAAAAGGTATTTTCTGAAGAAATAGATTCCTCAAGTGGCTATATTTTCAGGGAATTCCACTAAGACTTCAAACACTCACTTTTTGTATTCATACTGTTGTTCCTTGGCATACTCGGTCTGCTGCATAATGGTTTGTGCTGGATGTCATGTGCTCTCAAAGAGTATCTTTATGATGCTCTTTTTTTTCTCTTGAACTTTCCTACTGCTTAGTTGCTGGGTACAGACACATCCACTAGTAGCAGCTTGACTGTGGCACTTGTGTATGTTTCCCCAGAGTGGGATCATCCAAGCATCAACTTTGCAGCATGAGGTAACTCAGCTGCTCTCCTTTCCCTCAGGGAAAAGCTTCACCAAAAAGCACCTCCCATTTGGCATATGAAAATCTGGAAAGCAACCTCTTTATTGTGCTTTTTAAGCCCAAGCAGGCTGGCAATGTTAAGCAACATCAGAAGGGACTTTTTAATGTTTGTTGGAGGTGTTTTTATGCCATGTGCTGGGAAGGAACTTTAGTGGGCCATTATTGGCAGCTCTAAACCACAGTTATTTTCACAGCTATGCTCTGTAGTGTCAGTTAATGATTCACAAGTTACTAGGCAAGAGCAGAAAACTAGCAAGAAAGAAAAAATACCCTCGGTCCTTTTAGCGCAGGAAAGAGGGGGAACAACATCAGCATTTAATGGCAGTTTTGTGCTGAAACAAAATACTCAAAATCGTTTATAAGAAGCTGCTCAGTAAGGATAATGATCATTTAAGTTGTGGAAACCAGCCACATCTCAAAGGAGATTAAACATCTAGTCCTCTGTTCCTCACAGGACCATAAAGCCCTTGGGGAATTCAGTGAAGTTTTTACCCTCGAAACTAGTCAGTGTCTTTTTTTTCTTTTTTCTTTGTTGTTTTCTCATTTCCCAGTTTCTTTTCTCCGTAAACGTTCCTTAACAGAGGAGAGAGGTACTCTTGTTTATGATACTACACTTTCCTAATATCAGGACCTCTCCCATCCATTGGGTGTGGCCTGTTTCAAACTCTATTAGAATTGCTGCAAAGTAAGTAAACAGTAAGGAAATTATATCACTGTGCTAATTTTCTTTGGGACTTTCACCGAACCTTGAAAATGTTTGAGTGTTGCTGACCTCATATGAAACCAAGTCAACATTTCGGGTCAGATTATTTATTCCATTGTTTAAAATAAATTAACCTTAGCTGTAAAAGTGCAGAGGGAAGTTTGAGCTTCATGTGCAGGATGTTTTATGTACCACTCACTCGCAAGACCACAGCAGCTCTTCAAGAGTTGTTCCAGTCTATTGGATGAGCATGGGTACATTTGTGAGTGTTTAGATAATGGATTAAAGCCCAGTAGACTGTAACATTTCCAAACACTTTTCAGAGTTAGAGTTTCCTACCATGATTAGTTCTGTTAATAACAAGTCTTTATTATGGTGTTTTCAAATTGACAAAAAAGGCTCTGTGTCTTTCATAAATCACTGACATACCAAAATTTATTGTAAAATCTGTCTTTCAATATTTTAGTGTAACGAAAATCTTATTCACAGCTTCATCCTGGCAATACTTTATTCATAGCTCTGTCCTGGCTCTTCACTCATTCTTTATTTTACCAGATATATAAAGAGTTCTGTGGAATACAGTTTACATGGGAGGTAAATTACATATGTTGGGAATTAATAGCCTGATAAGACATTTCTAGACTAGAAGAAGAAGAAATAGAAGGAGATGAACAGGAAGGAAAGCTTTGAGGCATTAAATAAGGTAACATTTGACCCTATCCTCAGCTGCATCCAAAGCAGCGTGGCCAGCAGAGCAAGGGAGGTGATTCTGCCCCACTACTCCACTCTCATGAGACCCCGCCTGCAGTGCTGCATCCAGCTCTGGGGTCCTCAGAACAGGAGGGACATGGACCTATATGGAAGACAGAAGAGGAGGAGGGCCACAAGCTGGTTAGAGGGATGGAACACCTCTCATACTAGGAAAGACTGAGAGAATTCAGTTGTTCAGTCTGAAGAAGAGAAGGTTCTGGGGAGAACTGAGAGCAGCCTTCCAGTAGCTAAAGAGAGCTACAAGAAAGCTGGAGAGGGAGTTTTTACAAGGGCATGTAGTGGCAGGAAAAGAAGGTATGGTCATAAGCTGAAGGAGATTTGTTTAGATTAGACGTGAGGAAAAAATTCTTTACTGTGAGAAAGCTGGACACTGTGTTTGCCCAAGAAGTTGTGAATGCCCCATCCCTGGGAAGTGTTCCAGGCCCCGTTGGATGGGCTCTGAGCAACCCGGTCTGGTGGAAGGTATCCCTGCCCATGGCACGGGGGTGGGAACTAGGCAATCTTTAAGGTTCCTTCCAACCCAAACCATTTTGTGATTCTGTGATTATTAGTTCAATAAGGATAGTTCAGGTTACTTTGGTCCTGCAAGGATAATAGAACATTCAAAACTTTCTCTGATAATACTAGGAAATGCTTGCCAATGAGTTTTTACTTCAGTTTCTCCTACATAAGTACAGTCAGTACATGGGCATAGTTGAATTAAAAAGCAAACAGGGTAAGGTCATTTTATGTAATACTACAGGATAACTTTCCAAAGTTATTTCTCTGCTTATTTCTCTGCATATCCAGCAATTTTTGTGCCCAAACTATAGTATGCACGTAGATCAGATGTTAAATATGTTCTCTCACTTTCTTGGCTGTTGTAACTAAATTCACTGCTACTTCGTTGGGTTGTGTTTTGCCTGAATGCATGGACTTTTATCCCATTAAAAAAACTCTAATATATCTGAGTTAGTCTCTTGTTCTTCCAGTTTCAAACATCTGAGCTTAATAGCGTGCACTGTTGCATGTGGACCGTAGCCCAGTAATTACAGTGATTATGAAAATAGTCATGTCTCTAGATGTAAATATAAATATATATAGCATATTCTTTTAAAATTGTGAAAGAATTTAAATAAATATATTACATGTAAGGCTTCAATGTCAAATTGTTTGCAAAAAATTAAGGATTTTACATAAGACAACCTAGGCCATACCATCAGTCATTGGATCTGGAAAACTTGGAGAAATAAGAGTAGGGAAAAAAAACAACGAATAAAAAATATTAAAAGATCTAGCTTTCAACAGAAGTCTCATAGCATTTAAAGTTTATATGCCTTTGAATTTCTAATAGGTTTATAGTTAATGAAAAGTAAATTGTCTGCATCTTGAAGGTAGGGTGACAAAAAAGAACAGTTTATTATCTTGTCTGAAAACATTACCTAGATATAAATTCTTTATAAGAAGTCATCTTTCTTCCTATTTCTTTTGAAAGAGGCGCCCTGAATCTTCCCCTTTTGAGTGATGCCTTATCCAGACCCGAGTATTATTCCCCCTACGTAAAGGAAAGAATGGAATTAAGCCATCTAAAATCTGGGTCCAATTCTTGACTTCTTCAGCTTTTCAGTAAATAGCAAAACAGAAAATTTATGAGTTTTACCCAGTCACCTATAAGTACCACAAAGTTCAGATTTAAATCTGGTTATTCAGGAATTCAAGTTCCTATTTCTAACTGAGACAACTTACAGCAAAAATACTCTCTCTCCTTTTAGAAACAGTATTGCCTTGGAAGAATGAATGAGCCTCTGCCACCCACAATGTTAAATAAATAGTTCACATAGTCCTTGATTTCGCAACATGTTGAGCGCACTGGTGAGACCAAGAGAGCACCTATAGAATTTGCTAGTTCTGTGCTCTTTATTTGGTCTCCAGGCAGGCTGCCAGTGTCCATAAATAGGCCGAAGTGGTTCATCCAAATAGTCCAGGAATCTTCAGCAGTTTCCTAGAACAAATTTTAGCTTCCAGTACTTGCCCATGTTCAGCCTGCAATCAGCCTGAACCCACTTCACTTAAAACCATTCATTTGCACCGTTGCTAAGTATAGTAACTTGCACTTATTGGAAATAAATAGTCTTAACTTGTCGTTTTGAATTTTATTTGTTGGGTTAGTAGTTATGAAAATCTGTCTTTTAGTTTAAAAAATGATCAAATTTGATCTGTAAGATACTGAGAGAGAATGATCTTGGCAAATAGTGATTTTTTGAAAGTCATTTTTCTGATTAAAGACAGTTAAGTACTCAAGGTTAAATTTTCTGAGTCTTTTAATGCCTGGTTACAGACAATAAACTGCACAGAAGAAATAGAAACACTTAAAAAACTGCATCTAGTCCAATGGAAAATGATAGATTTATATTACCTAGTTATTTGTCTGAACATAATGATTCTCAGTTCCCTATGCAAAGGTTTATAAGACTTTAAGAAAATGTGAGAAGAGGTTTGCAAGTGTAGAAGCTAACAGGAAAAGAGCTCCCTTTTTCTTACTCTTTTGTATGTTCTCTTATTTTGTTTCTCTTTTGAGAGCTGGCTGTACAGTTGGTGTTTGAGAATGTCTCTTTAGAGATGTATAGACATATGTTTTCAAGGAAGTGAAATGAAAGCCAGGTGAAAGCTTCCTAAAATGCTACAAACTCCAGAAAATCCTATATGTTAAACTATAAGAGGTTTTTCTTCCACCAACCTCCTCAAATTCCTTGTTGGTGTTTGGTTTTCCATCTATAACTTCCTGTCTAGCTAAGAATGAGAACCCTATCTTTTCTCTGTTTGGCATGCAAAAATGCATTTTTCTCCTCTCAATTATTTTTAATGCACATCAAGAAAAAAACCCAGAAGTTGGTGAACATTATTCAGCCTACTGTGTCAGCTTTTTGTTATTTAAGACATAAATCAAATGTGGAACTTCTTTTTTTCCTGGGGGACAAATTGTTTATCTGAATTTGAATGTGCTTGTGAATCACTCGTAGGGACGGTACTTGTGCTATTGCTGTGTAAGAGCAATTATTTGCATTGGTTTACATTGTTTTGCTCTATAGCATTAAAGTAGTCAGACTGCACACAGGTGTACAGTGCCTCTGCAGATCCCTGCAGGATTAGAACCATGGGCCTCAGCCCTCCAGACAGCTATGGGCATGTTTATGTCCCATCAGAAGAATCAGAAGAACTCTTCAAGCATGTGAAGTTAAATGGTGCATGACTGGTTTGTGGGGTCTGGGGCCAAGATTATTCCCAAGGCAAAGCCCAATGAAGGATCAGAGATACAAGGTTTGTTCACAAAGAAATGCTTAGAATCCCAGAAGTTCACAGAATCACACAATACTCTGAATTGGAAGGGACACACAAGGATCATCAAGTCCAACTCCTTACTGAATGGCCCATACAGAGATCAAACCCACAACCTTGGTGTTGCTAGCACCATGCTCTGGCCAACCAAGCTAATCTCAGTAAGTTAAGGAGATAACAAAACAGTTTTGTTAATTGGCTGCTGTTTCATACTATCTTCCCACTTGCCTCTGTGGCTCTTCCTTAACCTTTTTAACATTTGTGACACTTCCGTATGGGTGTAGTGGATTGCGAGTTCGTTCCCTTTGCAATGGAAAGTACATTCCTTGTGTCTATAAATCTCATCCTGCATTATCAGCTTTGGGAGTGGAAAGAGAAGAGGTTTATTTCTTTAGTAGTATCTGCTGAAGATGTTTAAGGGCACACAAAGGCAAGTGCTTTCCCAACAGAGTACACAATTACCTGCTTTGCAAAGACAACCCAGACTTTTTATACTTCTAAGCCTGATAGTGTAAAATACTTTAATTCACATGCAGTAAGCATTGACTTTTATCATATAATTAGCATTCTAAACTCACAGTTTCAGAAGTTTATAATTCAACAGTAGGTTTAAACTCAATAAATTCAAGCCAGAAGCCTTATTTTTCAGTATAAAAAAACGCCTTTAGTTTCTACAGTATCAAGCCAAGCGGACCTTGTTTATTTCAGGCTTTTTTTTAAAGGTTTTAGATTATAAATTTTTTTTAAATCAAAAATTAATTGCTAGAGATTCATTCTGATACTCCCCAGATTGCAAGTCTCCTTTGACATAATTGAAAAAAAAAATTGAAAAGGTTCAGTGATAGGCATTTAAAACCAACTCCTGAGAACTCATAATAGACCATATTCCATATATTCCTGTGCAGATCTCACTGACATCGATGGATCTGTTCTGTACACATCCTATTTTTAAAATCCTGCATGCATAATCACCATCAGCATTGTTACAGTATCTACCATGGGTGGGTGCAACTCTGAATGCAGATTTGCACTATCAGCCCTAATGATTCTCTCTTGAGAGAAATTCAAAATGCTGTTCATAAGCTGTTCTGGACTTTTAGGTAACTAATACCATCTCAGACATACACTCTCAGATACTTTTTGTTAAAGAAAATTGAACACTTCAGGATACGTATTTACATGACACTGTTCCAGTCTGTTGGATAAAATACATGCATTTTATAACATTCACTTACAGAGGTGTATAGGTTTTTACACAGTATAATAACAGCAAAATTATGTTAATCTTATGATATATGATTAAAGGAGCCCAAAAAATGTCAATACCAAGTACACTTTACTGTATGTAAGGTGTTATCCTTTCTTTCATTTAACTGTGTATGAAAGAGAAATTTTATTTTCAATTTTTTGGGAATGGTACATACGTATTACAGCCTGATCTTTTTTTGAGCATAAGATATTGTGTGTTTAATTAACATTACTTCTGTATGTTTAGGTAATTACCATTAGAACACAGGAGAACATATTGTACTTATTGCCTGTGCTAGAGCATAATGTGCTGGACTACAACAACTACACTTGTTAAGCTGATTTTAGCATTTCTTCACTCAGCAGGAAGCACCCATGCTGTGGCTTCTTAATGTACTCTTTAACTACTGCACTGTACTGTACAATAAAAATAATAATTAATTATGATCCTCATCTTACCAGTACCACTGCTATCTGGGTGACTTTGGCTGCTGTTTCAGGGTTTCACTGTCCCATACCCTGAAACATATCTTTCCCTTCAGAGTTTTATTTCTTATGTGATATTGCTGAACAGAGCTGAATTTTTTGAGGACAGGTTTGTTGCATGGATTGTGATGGCTTCACATTTGTTCAGGTCTCCAAGGACCAGCACCAATAAATGTGAAAGAGACAACAGCAGAATAGCATACTTTCCCATTTCCACCAGGATGAAAAAAAATACTCTAAATTAAGTCTAACCTTAAATGTATAATCTGTCCTTGGGAGAAAAAAAAAAAAAAGATATAGCATCTTCAAGCTCTTGGCATCCCTTACGAGAAAAAATTGGTTCTAAGGGTCTCTGATCTTGTGTTTTAGTAAAATAGAACTGCACGGCTGACTGACAGTTCTGATCTAAAGCATTTACGTTTAAGTTTTGATCTCTCTGCTTTTGATTAAAACTAATGAGCTCATTTAATTCAAAATGGGAATCTCTGATAAGAGAAATAAGGTTGATGTGATTGGATTAGAGGGGCAAATTAAACTCTTAGAGCAGAAGTTTGTGCTTATATAGTGTATTAAAAAGCTGTTGGCGTATTATGGTGTGTTAGATGATGAGAAAAATTTCATAGTAATTCATATTTAATCAGAAGAAATGAAAGTACTAAATATAACATGGCTCTGCTTTTCCCTCGAGTGATAAAGAGCTGTACATTTAAAATGACATCAAATTCATGCTCTCTAAAACAAAAAAATCTTAAGAGACACACTAAAGAAAGGGGCACTGTTGTCAGTTATCACAATAGAGCTGAAATGTCACAAACGTAAGACATGTTGACCACATTAAATCAAGGACAATTCAATATAATCCTTAGCTCACAAACAAGTTTTTGCGTCTCTGTTGACTGCATAACAAATGCATTTTAAATACTTAAACACTTTTTACTAGTGGTTTGTATGGTTCTCCTAAACAATAGAAGTACAATTTCAAAATATTTTTTTATTCCTCGTTAATTCCTCACTGAAATTGAAATTTTGTTTATCTCCAATGATTTTTGTTTATTTTAAGCTGCTCCAGAATTTTCCCATCAACAGTATTTTGGGGATAAGTTGTTTATCAGGGCTAAAAAATAGCAATCAAAGATTGTATAAAGAATACCTCAGTGCTGATGCTGTTTTATCATGGTTTATACTAAGAGTCTTAAGTATTTTAAGTGGTTGCAGTTAAGGGAGCAAGAAGTGCAGGTGAGAGCTATACTTAGTTGTGAGCAAGTAATATCCCTTCAGTTGGACTAGAAAGGTATTTCATTAATGACTAATTAATCACCAATAATTGATGTTATGATGACAATGATAATAATATGTGTCATTTACTTGAGAATTTTTGCCTTCATGTTGTTTAATGCTTTATTGATAATAAAGGTCCTAATTTCCCCTCAGTAATGAGGAAACCAAGGCACACAAATCCAGCAGTGACTCACCCTAGATATCATTGCAGTTGAGGAGTGGAGACTAGGGAATAAAAATCTGCAGAATTTGCAGCCTATTTCAGGAGAGAATCGCTACCTCAATGAGACTTTGCCTTTTACAAAATACTGAAGAACAGTTTTTAAAACAATGTCATACTCTCTAGTGACACACCCTCCAACGCCAGCCATAACTAAATTGTGCAAGAAAGAGTTAATGAGACAAATCTCTGTCAAAAATTCTATGGGAAAAATAACTTGAAAATGAGACATCCTGAGTATATGTATATTTTTGTAATTTTTTTTTTTTTTGCTAAATAAACATTTTCTAAATGAGGTAAATTGATTACAACACTCTTAGCATCCATCAGTCATTTATTTTTAGTGAGCTCAAGGATTGCACCTGAAAAATAGCTTAGAGGGGATGTATAAAATCTAAATTATGTGTATATGTATTTTTTCTATTCCCTAGTGGAATCTACAAACCCCAGTTTACTAACCACTGACAACACTCTAGAGCGCTCTTTTTTCATCCGAATGAAATCTACACTGACCAAGCGAGGAGTGCACATCAAATCATCAGGATACAAGGTAAGGGTTGCACTGTAGCATGAAATATTGACATCTTGAAATTATGTTCATTCATGTTCCAGGAACACCTTAATAGACAGGGAAAGGAGCTCTTTCACATTTGCATATGTCTCATTCCTTTTGTTAAAGAATCATTAATACGTATTTCCAGCCTGAGGTATGGCTTTTGTACTACACCTCCATTAAATTGATCATTATTATGATAAACGTTGATGATAACAGCATGATAACCTTCAAAAGAGCAACACTTCCAAAGTAAAGGTATCTTTTACCAAAGAAGGTGAGTCAGAGTAACATCACTTTTCCCACAGTGGAAAATTACTGCTCATTTTTTTAGACTGTTAGTCATTTTTGGGTTACGTTTTTCCCAGAGAGGTAGGATTTCTTCATGCAGGCAGAATGCGATTTCATTTTGCTGCCATTCCAGCTGTAGGAAACAACAAGCCACAATGAGTACTTTTCCACCATTTTTCTTTCGCTGTCTGTCTGAGGGGCATCTGCTGCTGGGGATCATATTTGCTGGATTTCAGACTCTTTTAAGATATGAAAGTCTCTTGTTCCTTATCAGCAGTAATCTCATTTTTCTTCAGTCATATATCGCTCATAGTGCCTGTAGCTATCACTGGCTTTGCAGTATACTAAAACTAGAAGGAATAGCACATTTTTAACATTGTCAACTTGTGGAATGAAATATGTCATCCATTAAGTTTTATACAAGATAAAAGAGTGGTGTGAGAAAGTAAGTCTGAGAATGTGTGGGTATTTAAAGAAGTTGCTTGTCAATGTTCATTTGAAAGCTTTCACAACCATTTTGTTTCAGTTTTTAGAGGAAGATTTAGAGAAGCTTTAAAGAAAAATTCCCCAACTCACTTTGCCCAAAAAATTCTCGAAGAATATAGCATTGTGGTAGCTACCTGAGAAGTAAAAATCTTGCAGAAATATCTTCTTTGCAAGCAAGTAACTGGGAGTCTTTCTCTTGGGTGGTTGCTGGGTCAAGATGATTAAAATTGTTGCTAGTAGAGGTTTTAAGTCCAAAGCAGCGATTTCTTAAGGCACCATAAGTTTTCATCTGTGTCCTGTTTAATTGTCAACAGCTGAAAGAATGCACTGAGTACTTCTTCATGCTTACAAGTCTAGGGAGGTATCAAGAGCAGGAGGTGTACTGACACTGAAGTGTCTTAGGAGGAAGAAGGAGAATGAATGAATGAATGAATGAATTAATTAATTAATTAATTAATTGGCAGATCATGGAGACTTAGAATGGTTTGGGTTGGAAGGGATCTTAAAGATCATCTTGTTCCAACCTCCCTGGCATGAGCAGGAACACCTTCCACCAGACCAGGTTGCTCAGAGCCCCATTGACCTGGCCCTGAACAATTCCAGGGATGGGACATACACCACTTCTCTGGACAATCTGTTCCAGCGTCTCATCTCCCTCACAGTAAATAATTTCTTCCTCATATCTAATCTAACCCTACCATCTCTCAGTTTGAAGTCATTCCCACTTGTCCTATCACTACATGCTCTTGTAAAAAGCCTCTCTCCAGCTTTTCTGTAGGCCCCTTTAGGTACTGCTATAAGTTGACCCCAAAGCCTTCTCTTCTCCATGCTGAACAATTCCAATCCTCTCAGCCTTTCTACCAACCTCAAAGGAATGATATTCCATCCCTCTAAACATCTTCATGGCCCTACTCTGGTCTACGTCCTTCCTGTGCTGGGCACCCAGAGCTGGATGCAGCACTGCGGGTGGGGTCTCAGCAGAGCAGAGGGGCAGAATCCCCTCCCTCTCCCTGCTGCCCACGCTGCTCTGGATGCAGCCCAGGACACGTTTGGCTCTTTGGGCTGTGAGTGCACCTTGCCAGGTCATTTCCAGCCTCTCATGCCCTGGCATCTCATAAGTCCTTCTCCTCAGGGCTGCTCTCAATCCATTCTCCACCTAGCCTGTATTTGTGCTCAGGATTGCCCTGGCCCACGGACCTTGCACTTGTCCTTGTTGAACTTCAAGAGGTTCACACGGGCCCATCTCTCAAGTCTGTCAGGTCTCTCACTTCCCCCCAGGGTGTGAGCAGCACCACACAGCTTTTTCAGGTCATTGCAGTTAAACTAATTCTCATTATTAGGCATGGTCCACCTAGGCTAGGCCAAAGTTAGATTGATAGAGAACTTGCTTTGCTGGATATTTTTGATGCAATAATAATGGGTAAAAATAGGGAATTTTTCTGTGGATTTTATAGTCTCACATTTTTTGCCAGATGTAGGTAGGAACAAAAGGAATATGTGTGAGTGACTCTGTCATTCTCTCTCTTGGACTCCTGACAGCCTAATTTTAGTCCAACATCAGAATAGGACATATAAGCTGGCTTCACAAGGTGGGGATTTTACTCATTACAGTACAGTTTTTGAAATTCACAGTAGACCCTTGACTCAAAAGACATGGTAATGTCTATCATATAAATACAATTTAATTCCTCTTAGAACTGCTAGGGCCTCATGGAAGCACTTAAAACCATAACTGAGATGTCACAAGTACAGCAAAACTAGTTTTGAAAGATCAGATGTCTTTTTTTAGCCAGTTTTTCCAGAGCACAATTAATGGACAAGAAGAAAAATTATGATAGTCAACAAAACTGCCTGTAAATAAAACATTTGGGTTTTTCCAAATTTTTTCATGAGGCAAGTCAGCTTGAGTAAAATTGCATAAACAGTGTACAAGCCCTAGGCAGATGTAAAAATAGATGTGCAGTTCTTCTGCTTTTTGATGCTTTTAAGGATTTTGTAACTGGCAGTATTTGGCTGAATTCAGATGTGTCCAGCAATATGAATTGCACTCTGACAGTTTTTCAAAAGCATGGTTATTGGCAGTCTGTGTTCTATGGAAGGATCATTATCCACAGCCACAGCGAGCCCCAGAAAAATAGTACATTCATTTTAGAGGAGTTGGATCAAATTAATATCCTTTTAACTGCATTTTAAGAACTGCCTTGTTTAAACATTCTTGTCAGTTGGTGTACCAGACAAGCATAATAAAACTCAACTGCTATAGTGAATGTCGCTTTTAGGAATCTTAGTCATTGATTTCTAAAAGTCCAGTACTAGAACAAACTTAAGGTCTCTTGAATTCATTAAGGTATGTATTTTATCAAAATTAAGAAAAATTAATGAGCCTTATGGATGTACATCTACAAGAAATTATCAACAAGGAAGAATAATTGCATAATATTAACAAAGATGGTGGGGAAAGATGGCTAAGTTCTGCATCAGAGGTCTCTGGAAGTACTTCAGCACTTCCTCAGGAAACCCTGTGCCAGCTGGGATCATGGGCAGCAGAGTTCCTGCAGGAAATCCTGGTGGAGCAGGCTGACTAAGGAGCCACTGCCTCACACCTTCAGAATACAACAGAGCACTGAATTTTCCATCTGTAAAATGCGAGGGCTCTTGGCTAACACCCTCCCTTGAGCTCTTGTAAGGATATTCAAGGGTAACCCCCCTGAATCAGCATACAACCATTCACTGGGAGCAGTGTGCTAGGAGCTGTCTGTGTTATGAGTCAGATTTTAGTTCTGTCAAAGGTATTCAGCTCCCTGTGGATTCAGTCCTCCAGCAGTGACAAAATTTTTTCATCTCTGTGAAGTAGTTGTGTCTTGATCCAAACTCTTGCTGAGCTCAGAACCACATCGTCATTTTGCCTTGCTTTGAGGACTGCTGGTGAATGTTTCCTGTGGACAGCAAATGATTGAGGTGGTCCACAAGATGCTTAGTCAATTTCCAGAATGAGTGGTCTCTGCCTCAGGAAAATCACATAAAAGTGAAAACAGTCCAAGAATGAAATTGATTAATCATTCAGGTTGATCTAGTCAAAACTAATTTTCTATCAAGAGAAATGTTGAAACAAAAATCAAACTGATAAATTTACACATATGTATGCCTCAAAGAAACCCTGCTCTAGACAATTCTGACATGAGATGAACCCTGTTTATAGTCCTTTCCTGGACTGATATAACCAGTTCTGAATTACACATAAAGATGGAGGTAATGGCCTTTTTCCATGAATTTTGTTACCTTAAAAGTGTAAGTGGAAAAGTGATTACGTGATTAATCCTTCCTCTCTCTTTCCTTTTCATTGTTCCCCAGCACTCTTCTTGAATTTGAAGTTCCCATTCTTAGTGCTTTTAGGCTCAGAGGCTTGTAGGAAAAGAGTTTACATATGATATTAGAGAGTTATTCATTTTTCAGTTAATAAATTTAAAATCTTTAAAAACAGTGAAATAAAATTTAGTCAACTGACAAAACACGTGGAAAACAAATAAAAATAAAAAAATTATAATTCCATTCACTGCAAAACTCAGAATGTATTACCATTGCAGCTGTTGTCTGAGATACATGCTGGAGAGACTTACTGTTTGTTCTCCACTGAAAACGTATCACATCTTCCTTTTTTCAATATTTATTTTTTCATCAGTGAATGACGGCTTTGTATTTAACTTTGATTTTACCTTCATTTTATCTCCTTTTCCATTTGTTTTCCTCCCTTTGAAGGTCACAGTTCTGTCCACTTAAAAGTTATCCCAACTTCAAATTTTCTACTGTCTGATTTACTCAGTCACATGTCAAAACTAATTTTAATTCAAAATTACTTTGTTGAGGTCCAGTGATACGTTTTGAACATCGGTTGTATGAGGGATATGAAAATATTTTAAAGAATACTTAAAACTCCAGAAAAGTGTTTTCACAAATTAGTCTCACAGTCCTCATGAATTCATCTTCTTTTTTTGACAATGGTATCTTTCTACAAACTCATTTGAAATTAAACATTCTCTGAGACTGTACTCTCAGAATCAGTATTTAAAATCATAAAGTTAGAATTCTTTGGATGACAATTTTGAAGATGGAAGTCTAAATTTTTTGTTGAAATTTTTGCCTGTCACAGTTCTACTATGAGTCTTCTTCATGTTATTCTTGCCTTCATTCACTTTTTTTTTTTTTAGAAGAACTTGAAGAGTTGGGCAAGATTTGCAGACCTTAGTAAAGCACTTGAAGTGCAGGTTTTGGCAGAATTTAGATTCATTAATCCAAGAGGGCAAGAGAGTCAAAAACTGTGTTAGAAAGACAAAATTACATTGGACTCACCTTGTGATACTCTTCTCTTGGTTCAATCCAAAATTGAAATGATTGTTTTTCATCCAAGTGAAAGATTCACTTGGAATTCAGAAACAAGGGGTCCCTACTCCAAAATAAATTTAAGGACCCAATATATCGTTGCAGAAAACCACCTTCCATTTCAGGGGGATAGGATGGAGGAGGAAGGAGAAGGCAGGGGGTTTTTTTCTAGTAGTCTAATGGTTAGTACATTTTTCAGGTGTGGCCTGTGTTAGAGACAGATTTCATTCCCTCCTACGAATAAGAGAATTCACATATGCCACTTTACAGCTTAGCCTAAATTTTTTCCTCCTCCTGTAATATTTTTCCCCCTTGAAATCTTTCCTGTCAAGTATTTTACTCTGTCCCAGAAAGATGTCCTGACCTTTCTCTGCAGGAAGAAAGAAAACTGCAGAATTTAGTATTTTATCACATGGTTACTGCCACACCTCTTTAATTGAGTGAAGAAGGAATAAGAAACCAACATCAGGAAGCATTATGTGAAGAGTTTTCTAAATGTCAGCACATGCATTCCCCAGACTTTTCAGCACTGGGAAGACTTAAAGGTAATTTGTCAGTGAGAAAGAACTGATCGAGAATTCACCCATGTAAATCGATGACCTTTTTGTCAAAAGGAAGTCTCTTAGCTAGTAAAGATGCAGCATGACTTGAAAAAGAACAAAATACTAATGGGCCAATCTGAATCCGATGAAGTATCTACTTGTAGATATAAAGATATGGTTCAAGAAATAATGGTCTGCAACTGGATTAAGAAGACTGAGGTTCATTTTATGCCTTGATATAGAACCGTGAGATTCTATTAGGAGAGCTGTCTGGAAAAGCTTGGTTCACACTCAGCATCTAAATACATTAACCAATATTTTTTAAGTGTTCAGTAGCTATGAATTCCACCTTCTCAAAAAAAAAAGAAAGAATTCAGGGCTGAGCATCTTTTGAATGGGATTTAGAGCACTGTTCTACCATCTGGAAAATGAATATATGTTAGGCATTCATTATTGCAGTAGCACTATTGAAATTAACCAGTTAGTGTTATATGAAAGGCCTTTTTAACAGCGATCTTCTTTACAAGAAAGATTCAAGCTTTGATCATTCTTCAAAATGACTGCAGCTGTAGTACTCCTGACACCTGTATCAGGATGTGTTTCTCCTCAAATATTGTCTTAAATGTTCAGATGGCCTCAGAGTTGTGGTTTGCTCCAAACTGAGTAAAAGGAAACTCAGTTCTGGGTTCTGGAAGGAAAGAAAACATAAAATTGAGTTAGCACAGATTGCTTTCTGGGGGATTTTTTATTTTCATAAATTCTATTATCAAAGTATAAGGGATATAAAAAGATAATATTATCACCAAATTAGCAGTAATTGCCTTTGATTCTGGTTTTTAGGCAGTATAATTCTGAAGCCTCCTTTTTTAAAAATCAGTGGATATAACAGTGGGAGAAAACTGTGAGAACAAGATTTATTCTGATACATAATAAAATATCCAAAATGGACAGAGATCAGTTCCAAACCAAATCTGGTATTCTTTCAAGAACCACATGTCACTGAGTCATAGAGACAGAAAATGTTTGATACACTTTCATAAGCAGCACTAATTATCTAGACGTGTGAACTCCTAGTGCAGTGTGAGACCCACGGCGGTGTTAATAGCAGAGCTCAGTGAGTAGGATGAGAGCAATGAGATCTCAGCAGAGGGAACCAGAAAATACCTCTTATTACACATTGGGAGAACAGTATTGTGCTTCCAGGTAGGAATGCCTACTGGAAGAGAAGAGTCTTCAGTCCACAGTGTTTTCTTAAGTTATCCACCAATGTTGTTACCACCGTCTGCTGCTAATGACTGGGAATATGCCTTTCATAGGAGCAAAGAAAAGCACAGCAAGCCAGGATTTGCTTTAGGACAGAGAGATGATGCTGCCCACAATTTCTGCTTCAATTTTATAATTGCTGCCAGTAGGTATTTTGGCCCACCTCCTTTTCATAATTTAAGCATTGTTTTAGATGTGTAAATGCAGATCCTATTTGCTTTTTTATCTCTACCACTTGCAGCAGTTCAGAGCTTTTGTCAAATGTTGAGAAAAGACAGTAGGCTCGTACATTGGTTTCCACATTTTTCAAACTTTCACCTTTTTGTGCAGTTCTTACCTGTGCAAAGCATTATATTTTATTGCCTTTTTCCTCTTGCTTATAAAGTCATTTATATTAATGAATGTACTTTTGCAACACTCGTCTGAGTCTGGAAAGTGCTAACATACCAAGATATCAAGTAACTTGCCAAAGATAACAATGGCTGTTTGTGTCAGAGCCAACTGTGATTACATGCTGTTCTTCATCCTCAGCCTTTCTTCCTAGTGCATGAATATTGTCAAATCATCTGTGTTCCAGTGCATCACACTTCATTTTCTCAGGCTGGTACCTCCTTTGTTTTGATGGTTGCCCTGAATAGACAAAATGAGATGCCAAAGAAAAAAGTACTCAGACCAGATAGTGTGAAGTTTATCAGAACTTTCACCAAAACAACAACAACAACAAAAAAACAACAACAATTTTAAAAATATATAAACAAAACAAACAGAAAAATATTAACTCCTGCTCTCAACTGGCCTACAACTGACTGTAGAAAGGCTACTCCAAAATTCTTTTCCTCAGAAAGAAAACAAAGCAGTGTACTAGTGGAAAAACATATTTTCCTGCCCCTTGGATTTAGCCCAGGGGAGCTTCCTGGGGCTGCCATTCCTGCCATGTTTCTGTGGGAGAAAAGCAGGGCTAGTATGATCCACTTCTTCATCTGGTAGATGGCTTGGCTCCTTGCAAGCTTTGCTGTTCTTATGTCAAAAACCCCCAAACTTATATAGAGACCTTTTTTTTCCCAATGTGATTAATGTTTTTTCATATCCACCATAGATGGGTCCACCCTAAAGACTTTACTAACTACTTTGAAGCAATGCATGTAATAAGTAAATGTAAAATTGGTAGGGAATCATTATTCACTGCATCTCTTTATGTTTGATCAACGTGTATTAGAAAATCAAAATACCCCATTTGCTGATGCAGATAGCACTGGTTTGCATCTGGTATTCACTTTCTGCATGAATAGGTGTATGCATAAGGTTCAAGCCCATCATTTACTCAAAAGCCAAACTTATTAATATATTTTGGTGTTATATGAAGCAACATTCTTCTGTACTTACTCATTTGACAAAATGGAAGGAAAAAATGGCAGAGAGCATTTCAGCTATGTCCACCCGCAGTGTGCCATACATGTAGCCAATAGTTGAACAGGAGCCATCACACGAAAGCTTTCATTCCCTGACTTTCCCTGGGGCAATGGCTCCTGGATAGTGATCTGGACTCTGATTTGCTGCTTTTACCATCTAGAACAGAAAATTGATCGTGAGTGTTTGAGAGCATGTTTCCCAGAGAGGGTTGCTGTGGTGTGAATGTCCTTTTTTCTCTACTCTTCAGAGTGCATATTAACCTCTATATAGCAAAGAAAGCCATTATGCCTCTGTTTCTAGATGTTTAAGCTGCTTCTGTTTCTACATGTTTGAGCATGCCTCTTGATTTGTCTGAAGAATGGTGTGTGGTCGAGCCCATCTGCTTTACCCTATGCAGAAAGCAGAATATAGATGTTTAGTGGGAAGAGTTTCAGTTTCTCCTTTTTACAGCATCATTAGGAAGCTGTCGTTCTAATAATAATAATTCCCATTTGACATCATGGAGGTAAAAAGAAATCACTGCTGACATCAAAAATGAGGTGATATTTCAACAGTATTATTTCACTGAAGATAAAATGGAAGCCTTTATTACTCCCAATGCTTTTAAAGAAAGCTGAGCAAGGCTTATACTGACCCTAAAGCTTATATACCTTAATGCATCTCTAAGCAGTATGATATAAGAAATTTTAATTTTTACTGCTATATTTTTTGTCTGTTCCTCCTTAGAACAAAGGATTTTGTGCCTGCTTAAAGGAATATTATCAGTATCTGAGAATAAGCCTGGAGAGCTCAATTATCTTAATTTTCTCCATTACTTAAAATTCATAAAAAATACCCCAAACAAATGAAAACACTAAGTGTATTAGAAGAAGTGGTAATTTTCTTTAAAAATTCATATTGGAGTCTTTACTGAAAATTCATATAAATTGCATAAAGAGGTCTGAGCTCTGAAGAGGTTACTCTGAGGAGGGTTACAAGTTTTATTTCACTTTTTATGGATAAGTATTTTATTCTCTCTGAACTTCTTGTGCTCATTGCTGTGTGAATTGCTTGCTATTAAAAGGACATAGGCAAGGTCTGTTTCATCAGTGGTAAATAATGTTTTCCACTTTTATTTCTGATAGCACATTAGACCCTCCCATTCTCTTTTTTTAACAGACATATTCAGTTATAATTTCAGTCTTTGTATGTTTTTCCATCCTAAATCAAACGATATAGCACATCAGTGACTCTCTGCAAATGTACATGGAAAAGAGTGTATCTTACTAATATTTGACAATATTTCAAAAGTTTGACATCTATTCTTTTTCTACTGATTTGTTTGTTTGTTTGTTTGTTTGTTTGTTTGTTTGTTTGTTTGTTTGTTTTAGGGGACATTTAGAGCATAACATAGACAGCATAAAATTAAAGCAATAGGATGCAAGGCTGGTGCCTTCAAAACTGACAGTATTACTCCCATCAAAAGAAAGTTCAAGAAATATGTATTGTTCCCATGGCTTCATTTTACAGAGTTGGTCACATACTTGCAAGTAGTGCAAGTCTCCTCTGTATAGCAAGGAAAACCTGGTCAAAATGTTTCAGTCTTTTCACAATCAAACTCAAGGAATTTTTGCAATTAAAAATGTGGTGGGATCATCACATTATTTTGTTCGAGGCAAATATGTTGATAACATAACAGTCACAGCTCATCTGCTGTTGAGTTGCTGCTTCTCAGTTATTCTCAGAAATAAGATCTGAATTCTTAGAGGCATGAAAATATTTAATAGTTATAAGCCTTTTAAAAATCAAAATTAGTAGATACCAGTTACAGTGAAATATTTAAATCTGCAGTGAACTCTGCACTTCCAATGTAAACAAGTCTCATTCTGTGTACAAATAATTTGGACATTTTTCCCAAGAATTTGTCATGCATTAGCAGAATGCTCAATTTTATTTCATGTGAACTCAGTGGCCCCTTTCACTTTTGACATATTTTGGAATGTCTGAGGTATTAGATAAATATTTCTCTTCTTGGAAATTGTTATCTCATTAGATTTTTCATTAATTTCTCCTTGCTCAAGTGCTCAGAAATATATATTTTTTTTTCCTAAAAAATGAGCTGGTTTAGTTCTTGTGATCCTTTGCATTGTTGCATTGTTACAAAGGTTAAGTCAGTCCACCACTAGACGTAGCATTGTGCTTAGGAGCTACCTAAATGCAGAGCCCTGTTTCACTCAGCTCACAGGGCATCTCTGGGTCCAGGCTGCATCTCCCACAGTCACAGGTCCAGGGTTAGGAATGGGGCACTGGACACAGTTTTTCCTGAAGAAGCAAGGAGCTGATTCTCAATACCCAAACATGCATTATGGGTTATTTTCAGTCACTTTATAGTCATATGCATTCATAAATTTTTATATGGTTGGAAGATGCAGACTTTGATGGTACAAAGCTCACAGAAGAGCTTTAGATCACTGGAGCAACCACAGACAAAGTTTATGTTGACAATTTATCAGCTCTTCTCCGTCAAGGAAAATTGTTTTTTAGTGCCTGCCTATTAGCAATCACATGCATATTATGAAATTGAGTTTTGGGGAGGACAGCCTGCCATCTGTCTTTTCTGTCTTTTTTTCACAATGCATCATTCTAAAGTTAAAACTTTCTGTGCTCCAAAATGATGTAAAATATGAGATGTCTATAATAGAGACACTTGGAAAGAAAAATGTACTAAGTAGAAATGTAAATCTTTATAGACTTTATAAACAGGCAACTGCTGTACTTTATGTTTTAGCTTCAAATGCCCTCCGCATTTTCCACATGCCATAGTGCTGATAATTAATTAATATATATCTCAAGGAGAGTGAAAATGCTTCCTTCATAAACTCTTTCTGGTTCAGGGCAGCTTTTTGTGTGAGTGAAATGGAACCGCAAATGCCTGTTGTGGAGAAAGAAAAAGATGTGTGCAGTTTCCTTTTTGTGTTCTGATATGCTAAGATTTTATCAATAATATTGTTTTCCTGTAAAAATATCTGCCTCAGAGAAAATCTGCTGTGTAGCTGTCAGGATTACACCTCTTAGAATATACCTGTGGTGATTCTGTTAAATTGATAAAAACAGAACACTCCGCTGTGTAGAAGGATTGCTGAAAATATTCCGAAGCCCTTTCATGTGTAGCAGCACTTGTATGGCAGTACATTTATTGTGCTATAAATTCCATCACTGATTTTGGCCATTTCAAATTGATTCTGCAGTAACTGTAAGTAATGAACCTTACAGACAGAGCCAAGGAAAAAAAAACCCAAGCCAATAAACTTGTGCCTGTAGGAATACAAATTGTAGAGTTCATTTAGCCTCAGTTTTTATCAAATCATGCAGTGAATACCCCACAAAGCCAGAAAATGTATCCAACAAAATATACAGTGCCATAGCCCTGGCTTGCTTTAAATTTAGCCGTTAAACCAGACAGTCAATTATCCAAAGTACATGTTTGTATGAGGTGTCCTGGGGATTTCACCTGAGATTTAAGGAAGGTGCTCAGCATAAGTAGATGAATGAGGAGAAATTATAATAGAAGTGACTTAAACAGGATAATAAGCCAAATCCTGAGCTGTTTTACATGGTCTAAGCAATACCAGGCACCACTGAATTTCATAGGGGTGTAGATGGATGTGCAGTGAGCTACAAATGGCTCTCCAGGTCCAAGTATAAAAAAAATTTTCAAAATTTACATATGTTTCTAGCTTATTTCCCTTTCTTTACTGAAAAGTTCTACCAGGTTAACAAGATATTAATGATCTCATAGATTTTAACAGAGAATTAATGTACTTGGTAAAAATTTCCATAGTAAAGTTTTAAAATCCATCTAAAAGATGCTCTTCTAAGGTTTTCACATTAGTTTTCTATAGGAAACCCACCGATCTTGATTTGTTAAATATTGAATACATTTTTTGCAGTCTTTTAGATCATTCGAAGTCTTATTTTACAAATAGACCATAGATCTAATCCCAGTAAATCAGTGGGCTGCACATGAGATTAAAGTATATATGAATTTGCATATATGTTCTACCCTCATTTGTTACCTGAAGAGCCAACTTCAGATTTTAGTTCAAATGCAGAAAAGACTAGTTTTCTTCTACAGAGCTTTCTTACCAGCATTACAAGAGAAAGAAAAAAGGTCATGTTTTATTTTCTGTGCAAAAATAAATAAATGTCTGGGTTGGCTTCCTACAAGCCCTGCAGCACTTCCATGCATCACAGCTTGCACGCTCATGTATCTTACAGTCTGCACTGCGTGCTGAATTCATTCTGTGTGTCTTCTTGTACCTAACTGCATATTTTTCTGAACCTTTGTGTTGTCTGTAAGAGATATTAAATCCTCATTTTGAGATCAAAATGCTTCAGTCCATTCTAGCCTTATATAGGCCACAAAGATATTTGCTCTCTAAGACATATTTCTTGCCTCTCTCTATAAAAAAAAGTCTATTTTGTCAATTTGTCCACTTTACAGCAGCAGCCTAAATGACACATAGAGCGAAAAAAGACACAGAAGCTGGGGCTTTCAGTTAAACACCAAATATGGTGAAAGCCATAATAAAATAATGAGAGTAGGGAATGCTATTTTTCCTTTCACTAGGCTATTTTGTGTTGCAATGTGGAACACAGTGAGTGAGTCTGAAGTCTTGTGAATAGCCCCTGGTAACTAAGAGCAAAAAAACCTTGCTCATTATCTCTTCTCCCCTCCTGAATAAACATTTCAGCCATCGTAAATGAGTGTGACATGAAGGGCAAATGAATGGCTCTCATTCCAGATGAGAAACACTTGACAGCTGAGCAACCTGTAGGTTGTTGTAAAGGTGCAGATCCTGTGACCAGTGGATGATGGGGTAGGCATACCGTTTATTTCCATGTGACCTAAGATTCATACTCTTAAACGAGAGATTCCCAGCCTTGCAGAGAGAAGTCCTAGGTGTTCAAACTGACTTTTGGTTAGGACTGCAGTGTGGGAAAGACAGAGCTGTCCTAATTTTTTCTGGTTATTTTATTGAATTACATAGAAAAACTTAGCCAGTTATAAGGAAAGGTTCAGTGTGGATTGACAGATGGCATGCAACACCCCTACTGTATTTCATTTATAAATATGATTGATGTGGAGGTAATTTCTCGGTAACCTGTTTTTCCAAAAAAAAGCATTCTAAGTGGTAGGTTAGTAAAATAAAATTAATCTCTGCATGTTAAACTTGCCAACTTTTGAATTAATTGCATGAGAATGACAATCAATTAATAAATGTTAAGCAAACAACAGAAAATCAGTGAATTAAAAATTACTAAATTGATTCCAATGCAGATAAAGCAAGAATCTACCATAATTCTTTGGTGTAGATTCAAGAGCACGAATCTTGTCTCATCAGTTTTTCCTCCCCATTTATCCACATTTAGCATTTAAAACAATGGTGGTTTATTATGATTTTTACAAATAAATTGCTATCTATAATCTAGCTTGCCGCTTTAAGTGGATTATAGAAACAAATCATAGGTAGTAGTCCATTTGTAGCTGTCAAGGAGAAGGTCAGAGCTTTGCAAAGACCATCCATCTCCAAGTGGATAAAAGTTTTTTCTTCGAAGAGAAATCTCGTCCCTCGTACGGGTGGACTTTGTCTAGTAATGACAGTACACGTGGCTGCTCCTCTGGAAGGGCTGTCACGGTGTGCCCCAGCCTCCTCCTGCAGCCCAAGTCTCTGTAAAGCCACTTTTGGGCTTGGGGTTTGTGGTTTCAACGCTACTTTCTTTATCGGGACTGTGTGAGGTGTATTTAAAACTGTTCAGATAACTTTGAGAACAGTCAGAGAGCTACTGACATTAGGTCTTGGCAGACATACCAGAAGAATTTTGCCTCCCCTCTTACGGTCATTCCTTTTCGTCATCTGGATGTGGAGGCATTACTATTCACCTGCAGAAGCTTTTCTGAAATTTGCAATCATATTTTTCATAAAATCAGCTTATATACCTTGCTGTCAGTTTTCCCCTTTATATGGAAAATTTTTTGTTTAGATTCATATAAGTGTCATTGACGTGAGGAAAGTGAAAGTATATTAATTCTGAAAATATTTTTTTTTGCCTATCTCCACTTCTGCTTTAGTCACAGTTGTGGCATTCTGCAGGAAAGCTCACACATTCTGTTGTCCAAGATCTCTGGGTAGACCTTGTGTGCTTGTGTATAGCCAGCAACAATTGAGCCATGCTCGGAGAAAGCATACAAGCATTGAAATAAACAAACAATTGCTTTTCCCTGTAGGAGCATAAACTAGACACCATTAGCCCAAGCAGAGGAATCTGAGTATTAGTGACGTTTGAATAATAGTCTTCAGCCTTCTCCATTGTGTGTCCCTGCTTTACTATGTTAAAAACTCAGATCTTTCTACCCATTTAGCCACAAAATTAGGAAAAATGAATGTAATTTTTTCTTGATGAACTTCAGAATGAGTTCTGGGGCTGCAATCACAGGTGGAGAGCTTGAGTAGAACATAAACATTCCTGTCTTAATCAAGGCTGACTTGGGAAATCCATTTCTGTCTTTACAGACAACAGCATTTTCTGTATCTTTTTCTCTGTGTGTGGGAAAAATACATTAATATCAGATAGTTTGTTTTATCTAGTCCTTTCTCACTTATCAAGTCCTTGCAGAGAATCACCTAAGGTAATTGTGGGACTGCTAAGAACTACATCAAACAAAACAGTAGGAAAAAAAAAAAACAACCTAAAAGAACCTTTTTATTTCTCCCTGCAAAGAAAGAAATAAAGAAACTACATCTGAAGTATACTTATTATTAGTTGTCTTTAGTGCTGTAAGATCTGGTTGCCCTGACATACAGAGTTGAAACTAACTTTTTTTAAACAACCTTTTCACCCTTTCTGTTGCAGAATGATGCAGCCATTTTCCACTATCCCCCAGTACTCTGATAAACTGCATTGGAACAGATGCAACAAAAGTCCTTTTTTAGGTTTAAACTTCACTGCTAGCAAAAGCACCAGAATTCTGGAATTTCAAGAGAGTTTGCTCATGGGCAGGGACAACTATTCCTTTATTGGAACCCTGCACACTTCAATAGCTAAATGCTTTCAACTTTCTTTAAACAGTATTAAGGAAAAAATATCCTCAAGGCATTATTTTTAAAGGAGACTTCAAACATTCCATGAGGAAAAAAAATGCAACATATTTGAACACCAAGGGATTTGAAGTGGCAAATCTGTTAAAGTGAACTGATCTTTTGAGTTTCAGGGTTAAATGAGTATTGACCACAAATTAGGGATGCAGACTACTGAAAATTCTGACATTCTAGATTCCTGGCTTGACCAGCAGTAGCCAGATTCCGGAAGAGATCATTTATAAATAAGTTAATTATTTTAGCTAGATTTTAAATTAACTTTGTTTCATTTCTTCCTCTGAATTCAACAAAATCCATTATAACATTTGCAAGAAGTGCAAGAAAATCCCAGGTTCTTAATCTTTTTTACTACATAGACTTAATTCTGCAGTAACTCAATATTAAAAATTTTAGAGTTTATATTTTAAAGCAGCTGTGAAGCAAACAGATATGCAAGGGTAAATCTGCTCATCTTGAATCCTTCTGCAAATGGTCTGCTCTGGAGGTCATATCAAAGAGATTCTTTTTCCAGCTTAAACCTGTCTTTTCTAAATAGATCTCAACCTGATCTCATTTAATGCATTGATGTCTGGTTTCTAAGTCATTATATTTGCTGTATTACATATCAAAAGGACTCTTGAGAAATTCCCCCGAATTGATAATTCTAATTTCTTATGTATAGCTACTCTATATTCACTCTGAGGACAGCTGTATTGTATGCTAAACCACGAATTGTAAAAATTGATCCCTTTGTATGTAGGTTTGTATTAAATTGAGATACTCTATTTTTTTCCTGTTTGTTGCCACACATGGGTTCCTGGTGTCAGTTTGTATTTGGCTGTTTGAGCATATTAAAGTTTTGCTAGTGCTTATGATGTTCTTGCCAAGAGCGCTCTTGCAGCAATCTGCACTAGAACAGTCTTTGTGCCAATTACTTCAAAAAGTATTCAGTTATAAACCCAATTTTTATGGCTACTTTTTCAGGTTGCTGTGTGTTGATTTCATTTAGGGAGTTTTTTCTCTCTTTTTTTAATGTTGATCTTCAAATGCTTTTAAGTTTTGCATTATGAAAATACAATACAATGTTGATAGAGTTGTTAATAAGACATCTATTAAAGGTTCAAAGGTATTAAAATAAAACCTAATAATTTAAATTACTAATACTGCATGTATTTAAAGGATGCTGTTTAATAGTGGGAAGTTTGGAGTTCTTATTTCAGGGGCTTATGAAAATGGAAACCTTCGTGTTTGCATAAAGCAAAATAACTCAAAAATGATAATGTGCAATGACTCGACACAATATTTCTTGAGTTTATATTATAAAGCTGATTTCAGGAGTGTCAGCTCTACATCTTTTGTTTAGAGAAAAGCAGCTTGCTAATCCATTGCATAATGAAAAATCACGGCACAGGAAAAGATGTCTTATCATTAACATATTTTACAATACAAATATGCTTTTGAAAGAACAGACTTTATTGTGCAACTTTTACTACTGCAGTGTATACCAGTGCAAGACTGGACCTCAGAATTCTGACATGAGAGCCATCATGGCAATAAAGATAGATATGTGCCCGTACACAGTGCAGGACACCGTGCTATGCTATCCTGAAGAGTAACTGCTTATCTAGTATCCCAAATGAAAAAAAAGTAAATGTGTCATGTAACAGAATGAAAAAGCCATCAATTTAGGATCTAATAATGTTAATCTAAAGGATCTATAGATGCTTGAGGAACCTCTGATCTGCTGTTCATTTCCCAGTCTGTTAAGATTTCATAACTCTTGAAAAACATTTGTGCACTCTTGAAAATGCTTTTTTTTTTTTTTTAATGACAGCTTTAGGAATTATTTATCATACAACAGTCTTCCATTACTCTCACAGAGTATTCTTAAGATAGCCTTATAGCCTTAACCTAGCCTATGTAACTTTGGCAATCTCATGTTCTTGTTTTACCTTCCCTTTTTTCTGGAGAGTTAGAAAGCTGTCCCCATTCCCTTCTCTTCAGTTTATTATCTAGTCAGAGGTAAGTGGGAGATAAGACCTTCTGCATCCTGAGGTTGAGGAACAAGCAGTTTGTAGCATGTGGGCTGAAAACAGTAACTTTAGCACAGAAGAGATCTGTTCCTGTGGTGTACTTGAATGAAAGTGACTGCGGCTATTGTGCTTGCTGCTTATCTCAACATTCCTCATATGCAATCAGTAATATTCTACTCAGGTCATTTTGGGGATTGAGCAAGTGCTATGAACTGAGCCTACCACGCTGGGTTGTTTCTCACATGATGCTTGTCTTTAAGCACCAATAAGTTTGAGGTCTCATAAGGATACTTTTTTTAAAACCCTTAGGATTAGTCTAAATTCTGCCTGCGACTATTTTAAGCAGTAGAATAGCTTTTGAATCTTATTATCTGGAGAGAGTGATAACAGAGGAAAGATGGGAAAAGCCTAAAGTGTCTCCAAAAACTAGTATTGACTTTTTAACAATAAAATACGTCCTGAGACCAAATATGCTGTTTAAATGTAAATAACATTTCCATTTTCAGACTGTCTTTTGCAGGTGTATTTGAAGGGATTTGAAATGTACTTGTAGATGGAAAAGAGGCTATTGACCTTGAAACTATGTATGTGTCAGGAATAATGTTCCCCCTCCTTGAAATCAGACTCGTATTCTTTGAATGGCTGCTCAAGACCACAACTATGAACAGGGGTTTCACGTGACATTCATTGCCTAACTCAATCAAGACTGACTGCAAAGCTGTTTTTCAGGAATCATAGATTATTGCCTTATTTTCAGAACCATGGTTCTGAATGTATCAGTGACAGCTGCACTAAATAGTACTTTTCTTTGTTCCAGTGCGGACCTGATATAATAGGACAAGGTTGGTGTGTAGAAGCAATGTCCTTTATTAGATGAACTACTGTAGTCAAAAAAAAGAACCCAAATATACAGAGTTTTCAGCATACAAGCACTTTTTCAAGGCTAAAACTGAAGTAACAAATTTTTGAATCAAATAAGTGTTGAGAACAATTACTGTAAGCAGACATGTTATTTGGTTATGCTGTCCAAGAGAAAAGATGGATGATACTTATGAAGTTGGAGATGGCTGATGTTAACAAGGGAAAATGATAAAATGGTTATCTTATCGATTAAAAGAGATAGCAAATCTAACATTGATTCAACAGAAATATACATCTACAAACTTTACTTTACATGATGGATGAAACCCATCATGTAAATGGCACATGGCAAGCCCGATGTGTCCTCTTCGTGTCAAGCTAAGTGTACATAGTGGAAAACTGATCGGCCCACGTACAGCAAGTTGGATGCATTTGGGACATCTCAGACTCGCTGCGCATGTGGGATGATCCAACATGTTGCAGTTGTAGGGGCTCATTCCTTTTCCTCACCAAAATGTCATGCTCCATGGGATCTCCTGTTAGTAATTCTGTAGTGCTTATAGAAATGCAGTAAATCTGAGAAAGGAATATGAAAGTGTTACAGGAACTGCAAACACAAGGCCTTACTGGACCTCTCAGATCCCAGCTACTGCTGAATGATAAGTATAAGCCAGTGATGTCTTCTCCCAAAGCTTTCATGAAGACTGGGAGAGCAGGCTTTGATCTCAATGAGGATGGGGCTGTGGAACCACAGAAACAAATGATTTCTGACCATGAGAAAACATAAGCAAGTAGAAATGTTGTAGTGACTGCAGTGGGACACAGGGAGGAAAGAAGAGAAGTGTGATGGTTAAAGAAACCTGTACTGAAGTTGAGGTTGATAGACATGGTTATGTTTTTATGTCAGAAAAGGAAAAACTTTCAGAGGTCATTGTGTAAATTCCCAATATGACACTGGACTCTGTTTTCTCTTAATAGTCGAGAGGAAAGCATGCTCCCAAATGTTCACTCTTACTTTAGAAATCACCCGAAACCATATAGGAGCTCTTTACCTACCTTGCAGAGTGTTAAAACATTTGTCCCACTGGTGTCACAGACAGGTTTTGAGATGCATGTATGTTTATCAGTGAGTGAAGGAGCACGCAACTCTTTGAAAGAAAAAAGAGAGAAAAAGGGTATAGTTTGTAACATATTTCTTTGTCCAGCTTCATCAGTTTAAATTGGTTGTGTTTTAAAGATTTAGGTGTTGATTTTGGAAGCATCAAATAACATCTTTGAGAGACCAAAACAAATATATATATATATATATATATGTATATATATATATATATATATACACACATAGATATATCCTTCAGAAACACAGTTGTTTCTGTAAAGGGGGATAAATGTGTGTGTGAGTTGTTTATAAAATAGCTAAACAAACACCTAGGTGCACACACAAACTACATTAAGATGTTTTTGTATGTGACTGTTTTCTAAAAAAAAAAATTGATTCTAAGCAATAATTTTAATACTTCAAATTCAATGTGTCATTAAGTGAGCTGGAGGGACAACTTCTGCCAGTGCTGTGGTTTCACGCACACAATAAATTGGCATAGTCATTTACACAGAGAACAAAAGAAGTAGTTTAGAAATTTATTTCAAATTGAAGTTTAAGTTTTGAAGCACACAGAGACATCTGAAAGGTGAAATCCACAGATTTTTCATGCTTGCAGGTTTTTATAGCCTCTGGTAATGCACGTCCTTAGTCTGACATCACATGTATGTGAAAAAATGGATATAATATTTAAAGATATCTTTTGACAAAGAAAGTATTTCCATCTTCAGAGGTGAGATTTAGCTTTAAAGGATGATGAGCAGGTTCCAGATGTGTTTTTCGATCACTGGGCTTTATTTTCCTTAAGTATTGACAGAGGGAAGGTTTTATCAAGGTCTTTGTGATGTGCTTGTTTATAATGAGTAGACATTAGTAGAGCACATCTAAGTGCATATCGCTAACAGATGACTAAAGAGAACATATGGCAGGGAAAAGAAATATATATTTGTCCAACCAGTGTGGCTTGTTAACACTCCCACACTCATAAACTGTGTTTACATGTACTTACAATATTTTGCAAATCCATTTTCTAATCAGCTAAAAATAAAAGCCAAATAATTTTTTTTCCAATATTGGAGTGTCAGGCAAAGTTGATTTAGATTTTTTGTTTTAAACAAAGCAATTAAGCAGTGCAGAAGATTTTACAGTATTCGTTTTGCTTCAGCATTACATCTTTACAGCAGTATATATGTTATTTTCATTTCCCACTGTTAAAAGTTTTATTTTTGTAAAATGTTTTTTTCTTCACCCACCTGTCTATCCAAGGTTACACTACGAGCAATAATATAGATCAGAATGGCCTAAGCAAAATTCTGGTCTCTATCAGGTCACATGGTTTATTTCAATCATAAGATTTCCCTGTGCTTCTATAGGATGAGTCATAAATAAACAGTCTGTAGGCAAAAAAGTCTCTGAACTGTTAACCCAGTCCAGTAGCATAAAAAAGGAGTCTTGTTATTAATTTAATTTAGGAGGTAGATGAAGAAATGATGGGGAGATCTGTACAGCTCTTGACATACAAAGTTTCCGATGATCCTGTGATCAGGAGTATAGCATTCACCCACCTTTTTGTACTAGACAGAACACAGTATCACTGTCTTCTCTTGCTGTGACACCTAAATGTGCCTGTCTATTCATATGGCATTATTAGAAAGAAGATAGAGTTTAAAGATTGATTAGGACTTACTTTTCAGAAGGATGCATTCATAAAGAAAACTGCACAGAAGAGCTGCATTTGCTTTTGATTTTCGGTATATTCCTAGCAAATTTTTATTAAATATTTACATCTGGAGCCAAGTATTGTCCTTCATAAAACAGTTTATTGTTGCAATTTAGCTTCATTAAAGTCATAATACTGGTTTAGAATATGATAGACTAGTGCTGTTGGATTGAATTATAAAGAGATTAATTTTAGCTACGGGAGATAATTGACCCTATAATTCTTATCACCCCTAATCCCAGTTCAAATGAACCAGTGTTAAAAGAGGCAATACTCACAATATAGACAAGGTCATGACAGTTAGAATTGTTTTTTACTACCAATTAGATTTTCCCACTTGGTGCATTTGACTAATGTTGTCATAGAAAGGGATTTCAGGCATGGAAAGAAAGTTTCTTTAGAGTCACACAGGCGCTGGAACTGATGGGTAGTTTGCTGTACATTTCCCAGTGTACGGAACCAGAATGCAATTGAGTGCTGACCCCTAAAATTTGACTTCATGTGGGAATTCAGAACATGTTTTGATCCATGGTAGAGTTAGGAAAAAGCTAAATAATTTGAATCTGGAAGCAAATTCTCTTGAAATTCAACAATGTTAATATACGGTGGTTCTAGCACGTTTGGAACTGTCTTTTTGGAAATACTACACCTGAAGTGTATTTCAGAGGAAGAATCAGGAAAAAAGTGAGGTACTGCCTGAATAGAGAGTTGTTAAAAAACAAATCATGTTGATATTTAGCTGAAAATGACATGAAGGTTTAGAAAAATACAAAGAAGAGATATATATGATATAGTTTAAAAAATTCCCTGAAGTGTTAGTGCCAACTTCAAACATATTAGCACAAGGACTCTTATGAAAAAACAACAGAAAAATGACACTTTTGCATAGCACGTTCAGTATAAGATAAATTTTCACATTTTTACCAGTTATCCATCAGCATTCTTCCAAGCATTTACAGATTTGAATTTTGCAGTAAGCTGAAACTGCATGATAAAAAGAGACAGATAATGATAAAAAGCAGATGTACATGCAAGCCTAGCTAGAAGGAGCAAAATATACTATTACTGCCCCTCCTGTGAAGTTAATCCTATTTCTTTTAGCTATTTCTTCATTAGTTAATGGAGTCTTAAGAAAAAGAAATAATTAAAATGGGTTTGAAATGGTGTTTTTGTATCTTTGCCTTTAGGAACATTTTCAAATATTCATAGAATAGTTTGCCCTTGAAAGGCACATTAACTGTGAGTTTAGGCAATAGTTACTTTAAACATGGGTGGTCAGAAACCTGTAACTGAAATGGCCATACACAGAAGCTAATCACTTTCCTCATTCACATTCACCACACTGGGTAGTCTAAAATAATAGTGAAAGGAGATGTTTCAATGATTTGGTTAAAACATAAAACCAAACTTTAAGTCTTAGATTACAGACCTGCTAGCATGAATTAGATTAGAATTTGGATGCATTTTGTGGTTTACAACTTTTAAAATGAAAAATTTTCTTCTCTCTCACTTTCTATTATCAATCACAGACCAGAAGAGTTTGTCTTCTGTCTTTGTGAAATGAGTATCAGTGCACTTATTACTACATCCCATTTCTGTTACATCCTCCTGTGCCCTTGGTACCAACCAACATCTCTGTTGACCTCTGGGTAGTGAGTCTGGGATGACAGAGAAAGGGGCCCTCATCTCCTGGAAGTCTTCTCTTCATGTTGATGTTGTAACACATTCTGAGGCTGAAAATCTGTGAGAGCCTGCAACTGCCAATTCTTATGCCTCTCCTATCCATGAATACAGGGACTGCAGTTTCCATTTTCATTTCAATATGCTGTATTTATATTCTTTTACTAGATAAAACAACCTCTTTATACACAGGACTCCTGAAGGAGTGAAACTGGAAGTGGTGAATTATTCTTTTCCCAGTGTTTCAGTTTACTCCATTTCAGGCAGCATTCTTAGAAGGGGGCTGCAGTTCTTATGGATGCTATTGGATCTGAGCATCTTCTGGTATTATCTTGTGCATATGGAAGAAAACTATCACTCCCAGAGCTCTTCATACATGCCTAGTGCATTGAGAAAAGGCATTACATGTCTGCCAACTCCTTAAATGCTTTATCAGGGATGCAGGAAGATCATCCTGCACCTGAGCTCATAGATCACGTGTCGGCTGTTGCTTCTTAAATTGCCAAACACAAAGAAGAAATTCAAGGCTCTGAATAGTGTCTCCATGGTGCAGGTGACTACCAACTCAATGAAATCCATTATGTTTCAAAACTGCTGGTCTTTCTTGTGTCATATTCAATTTCTAAATATTATAAAATGGTTACTTTACTAATTTCCAGCTTCATCATTTCAGTTTTATCCCACTCTCTCTTTGGTGAATTTCTATTTCATTGTTGTTTCTTGTTTCTTTGAGTAACAACCACCATAGCAAAAATCAACACCATAGCAGTTCTTGGGTTTTTATTTGATGAATGTGAAGCATTTACCTGTTATGTTCTTTTTGCCATGAGGACCTATAGGGCATGTTGACAGGCAATATCACTAAGCTTAACAATGATACTGGTAGTTACTTAGTACAATTTTAGGCTATGTTAAGTGATCTGTAGGGAATAGTGAAGCTATCCTTTAAAAGAAACTGATGTTGCAGTTGCATTCAGAATTCACTGGGTATTTTTTATTGTTTTTATTTTCCAGGTGATTCATATAACAGGCCGGTTACGTCTGAGAGTATCACTGTCGCATGGACGGACAGTACCCAGCCAAATCATGGGACTTGTTGTCGTTGCTCATGCTTTGCCACCTCCTACAATTAATGAAGTCAGGATTGACTGCCACATGTTTGTCACTCGTGTGAATATGGACCTCAATATCATCTACTGTGAAAATAGGTACAGCTTTTAGATCCTTTTTTCCTTTGTTTGAGTTGTGTGTATTCATTGTTCCATGGGCTCGGCAAGAAATTTTGAAATTTTTGACTCTTGCAGTGTCATCCTGGTGTTGTATGAGAGCATTAAATTCACTCTCATCATCACCACCTTTGTTTTCATTGCATTCTTAGAGGGTAAAGGTAAATTTAAAACTGTAATTTGCAGGATGTCTTTCTCTGCTTTTTACAATCTTTCACCGTTCCTCTCAGTGGCAAGATTTGGGACTAGACAGACGTTGGTCTGACCTGCATGCCTGTCCTTATGCTCCTCCATCCTCCCCTCCACAAGTTTTTCTGTCTGAAGTTTTAAAGTTTTCTGTTTTTGAACTAATTTGCAGATTACAGCATATCATGCTCAGTGTTTAATGGAACAGAAGCACAGATGGCCTAGATAGTAGGCTAGAGAGGTGGGATCTGTTGCAGTTAGAGGTGGGAAAACTGTAGAATAAAATTGGTTAAGGGCGTACTGGGAAAGACAGCAGTGAAATGGGAACAGGTGATGAAGAGTTGGTTGAGGGGGGGGCGACGTTCAATGTGATAGTGACGAGTGATCTCAGAAGGTGAAAGAGAGGATTTAAATTCAGCTGCCTGCTCCCTGGGGGCTGGGTGCCCGTAGCACCGGGGGCACCCCGTGGCGACCTGTCAGGGCAGGACACGCAGCCAGGGCCCATCCCACCGCCCCAGAGGGGAGCTGGGGGGCACAGGGGCAGCTCCAGCCCCTGGCATTGGGCATCTCCCTGAGGACAGGCAGTGCAGTGGGCTGGCGTCGGGTAGGAGGGCCCACGGCCAGGCAGGGCTGTGGGGAGCTGGGCACTGGCAGGGGCTGCCATGGGGGTCTGGGCTGTGGGTGGGCTGGGGGAAAGCCTGGGAAGCAGAGGGGCTGATCAAGACCATTAAGAACTCAGAGTCCTGAAAAATAAAGAAATAATCCAGGGAACAGGTATTTAGAGCAGAGTGAAAATATCTGAGAAGGAAATTACAAGTAATAAGTTTGGGTCCATTGATGGAAGTCTGAGGTATGGGGAAAAGGTTGGAAAGGAAGAAGGAAGGTAATGCAGCCAAAAGAAATTTTGTGAAGGGGACTTACCATCAAAAAGTGGAAGAAACAAGATGACTACTGCAAGCTTTTCTTGGCAACCATGGCACATTACAAGTTGAATGGAAGCTCTCCGATATGAGCAATCATAATTGCTCAATCATAATGGAATACTTATGATCAGGATAGCACATCAATATAAACTTTTATTAAAAAGGATAAACTCAACTGTTTTGTTGAATCAGGATCTTAAACAATTCAAAATAATCTTGAATTTCAATTATGAGGTTATATTTGCTGCCACAATGCTGCACTGCTGCAATACTTTTTAAAATAATATTATTTGACTATTAGACAGAACATTTCATCTACGCTTCCAAAGCATTATCTAAAAGTGAATATATTATTCTCATGTTTCAGCTTGGAAAAACTGCTTCATGGGAAGTGGCTTGCACAAGGTCACAGAGAAAGTGGATAAGGGCATTAAAATTTGGGCTTTTTGCCTGAGACTCTACCCGGTGAGCATCCAGATGCTGTATAATCTGGCAGCTGGCAAAAGAGCTCTGGGGATTAGCAATCGGATCTAGAACAAAACTTTTGCCTAAGTCTTTGATTTCACTGTGACCTACCTAGGTAGTAATGGAAAGCTGCTACCACTGCAGAGTTTTTCAAAGGCCTCTGTGAAATGAGTTGCTGGTATCTATCCAGTTCCTAATGAACAGATTCCCTTTTAACAAAATCACCTGCACTTACTGTTGCCTTTATTGGCAAGCTCCATTAAAAAAGCCAGGAATCAAATGGATGTGAAAAATGAACTGTTCCATCAGGTCAAGTATGATATGAACTTTTAGGCCAAGTTAGAAAGATTTATGCTTTCTCTGCTGTGAGTTTGGCATTTTTATGAGCCCTAAATTGTATATGTGGGGTTTTTTTAATTAAACATTTTTCTCAAACCTTCCCTTTATATTCATGTAGCAATAAAACTTTCAAATGCCTGAGAAAGGCATCACTGAAAACTGTAGAAAGCATCAGGTGAGGTGCACTGATTGGTAATCACATAGGAAGGGCTAATAAGACATGGTAAACTGTGGTAAGACAGCAAGACAGTGTTGAGCTTATTAATGTTTTTCAATTTTTAAGCTGAAGGAAAAATTATAAAGCAAGTTTTCCTTGTTTGTGATGGATTTTATCTCTTGCTAATGCAGAATGCATATGGTGGTACTTGAATGTATGTTGCAATAGTTCCACTTTAAGCCCCTGCGTCACTGTTTAAAATAGTTTATAAAAATAATTTCAAATAGTAGAAACACTTCTGCCAGTGCTGGGAGGTGAATGTGATCTCACTGAGGCAGAGGGATTTCCAGTCATGGAAAATGAAATAAGACTGACAGAGTTTGGATTTCATGGCAACTACAATGCAGAATATGACTGTAAAAACTGGAGGAATGGAAAAAGACAGAAGATGGGAAGGAATTAACTGAACAGCCGATTGAAGCTGTCAGATTAATTATCTGGGTGTTTGCCAAGGCTGTTCTCTGAGTCAGGAAAGTTGGGATCTCTCTTCTGGGATTATAGAAAAGGAAATAGGTATCCCATCCTGAATATATGGGCTTGACTCTTGGCACTTGCGGGCAGCTACGAATTTCTTTGTGGTGCCACAGTAAAGCAAGCACAACATTGATGAAAACAGAGAAAAATGGATCCATGCTGGGCAAGCTGTAAGCACTATTTATGGAGCAATGGGGAGTTACTGGCAGCTGCAGGGAGTTTGGAGCAGAAGCCATGCCACTTAACTGAAATGAATGCTCACAGTGGACCATTGGATCAGCAGGGGTGAGATCAATAGTACTCCTAGTTTTCCAAGTGGTTGCCTGCTTGCAACAGCAGTGAGCAGGAGTGACATTACTCAGGTCTTTGGGTGCATCTTGTTACTTTCCTCTGAATGAAGAGATCTCCTTCAGAATCCTGGACTCAGTGCACAAACTAGCCAGACATTAGCTTCCCTCTGAGACAAGATCTGTTCGCTAGTACACTGGCTATTTCTAACAATTAATATTTTTCTTTGAGAGTATAAAATGTGGATGTAAAATTTTGTTGCCTAAAACATGGTATGTTAATCTATGTCTATTTTGCAAACGTAGGATTTGTGTCATCTAAGCTTTACCATCTAGTCTAAAATAGTCAAGGATTTTTTTATTAGTCATTGGAGTGAGAAAAGCACCTGCAGAGGACAAATCATCTCAGATGGTGATGAATAACTAAAAGCAAAATGAAGAGATTGCTGCTAGAGTGCATCATCAGTCTGTGTGTTTTCAGAATCAACTGTTAAGGATTGGAGACCATTTGGAGAGAGACAATAGCCAGTTTAATGTGAATTGTGATACCACATCTGCTAATTTGTGCCCAAAAGGAAATAACCACATGGAAGAGGTTTGGCTTGTTGGCCATGACAGTGGTTGTCAGTAGTCCCTTCAGATATGCAGAAACAGTCTTGTGTAGCAAGCCTCAAACCTACAAATGTGTGCACAATTTCAGCAAATTCAGCAAAACACTGTACTATATACCTACCTTTAAATTTCAATCATGTTAACAGTCCTGTAAGTCAGTGGAACCACTGATCTGCTCAAACACAAGCCTATGCATATGTTTTACAGGACCACAGGATAGTGGCCTGCCTGGAGATTGCCCCTTTCTACTAGCCAGGGTGGGATTTCCTCTCCCTGATCTTATCATAGAATGTACCACAGTCATTGCAGATTATTTCAAACCCTAAAAAAATTATTCTATGTCTAGAAAACAGACTTAGTTTCAAATGCTTGTGTGAGCAAGACATTTTCCAATTTTCTTTTTAATTTCTGTACTGCATTTAAGGACGTTGACACCTTGACACTCCATGATACAAGTTTACGCACATGCGCAGACACACACACAGAGGCACACACACTCAGAGGTCTGCAGAATAGATTTTAAAGTTTCTGTGTGCAATAAACAACAAAGTCCCAGTTGAAAGGACCCAGAGTGAAAGCTGAGCTCCCAAATGAATTAGACTAAAAAAGATAACACCCTGAGGCATCTGTGTGTCTCAGCATTTAAATTATATCCCTTGAAATATCAGTTTGGACTTGGTGCCAAGAAATGGTTGAAGAGCTTTTTCATGAATATACCCAATAGAAGACCAATCTGTTGAAATGAAATGTGTCTCTAATCATTTGGTATAAACATAACATGTTTCTACTTTATTATGTAACCTCAAATCATCTCAGTCTTTTAATGAGGATTTTGGATTGTCACTAATGCTTTACAATTTCATGGAATTATATTGTCCTGGTGTTATGCTACATGGAGAATATACACTAGAATTTAATTTTCCACTTAGTTAAATGGATAAAATAATTTCCAGGTTTCCTTAGAAAAAAAAAAAATCTTTCTTTTTTTTTCCTTTAAGGCTTTGTCTCATTTGTGCAGACATTCCATTCAAATTACTATAATGCTGAAAAAAACTTTTTAGCAGATTTCACTTTCTGAGTCATTTGACAATTCTTTTATTCTTTTCTTTCTTGAATTATAGGCTGTATGTTCTTTTTCCTTTTTAGGATTAGTGATTACATGGATCTGACCCCTGTAGATATTGTAGGAAAGAGATGTTACCACTTCATTCATGCTGAAGATGTGGAAGGCATCAGACATAGTCACTTAGACTGTAAGTACTTCCATTTTTGTCAAAATAATCTGGTACAACAGCTGATTGCTCCTAAACTATTATTTATATTCCACAACTGGGATCTTCGTCTTGCACCTGCTTTTTTTTGTCAGAGGTTTTCACAGAGGATGGCTTAAATATAATTTTTTGTGTGATTTATTTTCAAGTCTTTTTATAGACATATAAGATCATTTAAATATGTGGAAATAAAGCATTATATTTGTATTACCAGAGTTTCCAGCAGCTGTTAATTTACATGTGCTATGCATTATTGTAACCCTTTAAAAAGAGGTATTGCTTATATGAGAAACTCCCTCCCTGGCACAGAATAGGAACTCCTCCTCTTTGAGGGTTTTGGTTTTTCTGAGTCATAACATGGAGGACAAAAACTGTAGCATAATTGGGATTTCACCAGGTTTTTCAATACAGAACTGAGCTGCAGCTCTACTAGTGCTTTAACCACCCCATGTGTTAATATCTAAATGGCCCCCATCCTCATAGCACCTAAGCCCCTGTTATATGCACACAGGTAGTATCTGATCAGGATAAGGATAGCAGAAGTACAAAAATGTTGCAAGAGACAAACCTTACCAGAGAACATGTACAATGTCTGTGTATGGGGGAAGGGAGGTTCAGCTTGATTCCTTGTAATTAAACTCTTTGTATTCTTCTTATTAAAAGCCATAGGGCCTAATTCTTTTCTTGTTGAGATCTGTTGACTTCAGTGATGGGGCTCCTGATTTACCCTTGTGCGAAAAAAGACTTATGCCCATAATCTCTAATTTATCTGTGCCTGCAGTGAAGCCAGATAATTCTTTGGAAGTTTCAGTGACTGACTGCGTTTAAGATTGACTTTGGTGTTTTTCTCAATGCAGAAGATGATCTGCAAACTGCTTCTTAAATTCAGAGTCACAAGTTTGAATAACTCTGCTCCCCTTGCATCGTGTCCTGCTAGCATTTCCTAATAAAAGGGCAGCAGCCCAAATGCAGCCACACTTAATTAGATTTTACAAAACCATATGACTACAATAGAAGGCAGTAAAAAATGTTCCATTCCAAATTACCTTGCTTGATCGGCAAGGGAAGATAGGAGGATAATTCTGACTGGAAAGCAGGAGAATAGGGACAGCTTCTATGACAACAATGGCAGCCAACCGCATTATTAGGCTGTGTAAAGATTTCAGAAGTTTCTAGAATGTAAAGTGCATTTGGCATAAGATCAGGTTAGATATATTTCTGCAGAAAAAAAATAAAATCAATTATCCAAAGGGATAAACAAACTAATTTTGTATCATTTAAATTTTAAGCATCTAATATCCAGGAGAATATGTCAGTTGCTGAGAAATGAAGGAACAAATTCAGAAACTTACTTGGTGCTCTTGAAACTGGAAGTCAAAAATGACAAGTTGCACTTTCACTGCACTATCTGACCAAGGAAATAAAAGATATTTATGACTCAGATTTACCATACCACCTGGCATAGATGAGCATCCCATTTGAAAAAGACCTTAATCTTCTGAATGACCACTTCTCTCTGAAATAGGATATGTTTTATGAAACATTCATCTTCAGAAAAATTCAAGATCATTGCAGACAGTATGAGTGCAGTGTGGTCCAGTGTATAAGCACCAGACTAGGACTCAGGAGACCCCAGAGACAGGAATGACTTCTGGAAAATCACTTCAGCTTACTGTGTTCCTGCTTTCACTGTATGTCCGGTTTAGCTGACTGGATTGCAAACTTGACAAACACAAGGATTTCTCCTGCTATCGACATCCAGCACAGCAGGGTTCACAAACTTGACTGTGTGGCTATAGCATAATTATTCTTGCTAGGCTAGTTGGCTTTTTTCAGAACACAGGGCTGGTTACATCTTTTATGTATATTTGTTTTCTTGCCATGTAGGAACAAGATGCTCATAGAATCATTTAGGTTGGAAGGAACTCTGGGATATCATCTAGTTCCACTAAATGCTCAGAACAGGATCAACACTAATTCAAAGCAAATTTTTTAGCGCTTTGTCTAGTTGATGTTGAAAAACTTCAGATTCTCCACAGCTTCTCTGAGTGACCTGTTCCAATTATCTTAGTAAGTGTCAGTTATCCTCACAGTGGTTTAGGGTTTTTTTTCCTCCTATCCAGTTGGAATTTCCCTGTTTTGATGGTGCAGCTCATGGCTCCATCTTTGCAGTATTGTGCTTGCAGATATGCTGCTAGGTTCCCCTGAAGTCACCTCTTCTTCAGGCTGAACAAGCCTTGTTCCACAGCCTTTCCTCACAGAGCAAGTGCACCAGCCCCTGGGTGTCTTGACAGACATCTACTGAGCTCACTGAAGTTTATCAATATATTTCCTATGGTAGGAGCCTGAAATTAGATTCCAGACGGAATTTAAAGAGTGATGAGTGAAGGGGGATAATGACTTTCTGTGCTCTACTGGCTGTACAATTTTTAGTACAGCCCTGCTGATTCATGCCTAGCATAGTGTCCAGCAGGACCCCCAGGTCCAGATACAGGACTTTGCATTTGCCTTTTCATGTTCAAACTCATGCTCTTTATGAAAGATCTTCAAGTTTAGATTAGTCTTGGAAATAACTGGAGAAGTACATCTGCCAATTATAAGTTCGGCAGAAGCCGAAGTGCTTCATATCTTTGCCCAAACTGTTGTTCAACTTTCTAGTATGTGATAAAAAAAAAATTGTATAGAAACCAAGAGAAAAAAATTATAGAATCCCAAACTACTTCATAGCAGCTTGTCAATCCTAGAAAATCAAATTCAAACCAAACTAGAAAGAGAAAATCCTCCTGGTTTAGTAAAAATAGAATTAGAGCTAAAATTCATGAACTGGCAAACACTGGCTGTGGAAGGTAAAACCCAGCAGAACCAGTTCCCCAAAAGAGAAAGCACAGGATATTTGCCAGTACAACATAGGAAATAATCGCTTGAGATGACAATGGAAAAAACAAACCAAAAAAAGCAGTATTGTGCAATATTTTGAAGAGGAGCTGGAAGCTAAAGTAATGGATAGAAAGCACTAGTGAGAAAACAAAGCAGGACTTGAGAAAGCAGCAAACTAAAAATGTTGTGTTTGATGGAGAATGCAACTAAAATCTTGGTTTATTTTTACAGTAGATAAAATAATTTTTAACTATTAAAACAAGAAGAAACCCAAATTGCAATTGTAGATTCAAGGGTAAAAGAAACACAAGTAAAACTACTATTCTGCCTATTTACTGACAACATATCATAAGGAAAAAGTAAGACCACTACATCCTGCCTTCTCTTCCAAGATATTCAAAGTCATCAAAGAGGAAAACAAGCAGAGAAGAATACGTTCCACAAAATCACACAGAAAAAAAAATCAAGAGGGCTGTTGATGCCTTCAGATCATAGCAGCCCATTAGAAACTCAGAAAAACAGGCCTTGTTAACTCTATCTCAGATAAAAGAAGACAAAAGCAGTTTCAGGAATGTGACCCTAACAAGTATAATTGTGAAGAAGGTCTGCAAGACTATAGCAGTGACAACAGGCTTTTGTAAAGGAGCTATTGCCCTAATGAAAGGTCAGTTATGGTCAGTGGAAAAGCTTTCATTGGCTTCAATGGACATGAGGGTTATGCCCTAAAAAAGCGATTTTTTATGGACTAAAATTCTCTGCCCAGTGAAGTAAATAGCAAAAATTCCATTAGGTTCAATGGGGTCAAAATTTCTATTAGGAGATTTATGTTAGTTATACCTTGATGCCCTTGCGAATTTATAAAACAACATTCATACTCTAAATGTACATACTCCTGCATTCATACTCACCACAGTACATAGCATGATAACATAAGCAATTGAAACATAAATTTTTCCCAATCAAATTAAAGTTTATGGCAGTTGTTTCTATCCTGTTTCATTCAAACTTCGAATGATCATGCTTTTTCACAAATCTCTCAGCCAATTTTTTGGTGTTACAATTCTACATTATTAAGCTCTTTCCTGTTTTATAATGCTTCATGGTTTCAGAAGGTTGGGAAATTTCTCATTTGTTCATCTTCGCCATGTTTGTCATGATTCTACCTGCAATTTGTTCAACAGATATCACTTATCATAAATCAAGTCTCTCTCACAAAGATCACGGTTAAAATGTTCTCTAGTCTAACATCCAGCATCGTGGCCCAGCTGTTGGCTCAGCTAAAACACAGAAACTGGCTAAGCTGCAACAACTTTTGTTTCAATCCAAACCCTCAAAAATTACGGGTCTGGCTGTACCCTGGCACAGATACAGTCTCTAATCCCAGCTCTGTGTTACAGAGATCTTCATTAGGTTATGGGGCATGAAAGAGCTGCCTTTGAATGTTTTGTGTTTCATAGTTACGCATCTAGAACTAACACCCTAGAAAGACCCCTCAAGACTCAGTTCTACTTTACCACTCGTAAGAATGAGGAAGGTGATGGGATCCTCTCTATTTACTTCCCACTGCATTAAAGTATTGCAGGACTGAACTGCGTGTCAGGCATAGGGCAGTTTGTACGCTTTCACCAAGCCGTGAGTCCCTGCATGAGTAGAACTGCCCTTGTTCTTATGACATCAGTGACAGATATCCCTGATCTTAAAGCTAGCAGGATACACTCAGTGTCAAATCAACACCAGAAATCAAGCAGATTAATAAAATTACTGTTATATCAGGTCTTAGCACTCTGTAGAACTCAGCAAGGGCAATTGCTGCTCTCAGGAGTACGATGCTGTGCATATGTGCTTCCGGTTTTTTGACACTGTTATCATTCAGAAGTCCGTAACAGCCCTTTTTTAAGAAGTTCATTTCATGCTAAGAATGAGTGTATGTCATATGCTGTAGGAGTATACATCTTCTATTTAATTGTAAAAAAATTAATGGTCTTCATTGAACATCAAGTACTTGATGTTACTGTTCAAAGAAGGTCATTACAAAACCAGCAAGGAAGAATAAGAGTCAAGACCTCTGAAGGCAACCATGAATATACTTTGGGGCAAATATACGATAACGTGCCATCATTTCAAAATTAATATATTGTTTGCAAGAGCACTGTCACAAATATATACCAATTGGTATTGGTATATAATATGTGCTTTTTCATTTTGGAATCCTAATTGAGGTCTAAATTCAGAAACCTGGCTCTGACAAGAAAGATACTGTTGTCGTCAGCTATTGCTTAGAAAATATCATCCTCTTTCTTCAGGATTTGATTTACAGCTATAAGAAATACAATTCCTCAGGAACAGTGAGCCAGGGCAGTTCATTTCCCATAAAGCAAAGGTCTCTGATGAGTATGTTTGGTAGCACTGCCTCTCATCTACTTTATCTGGTTTCCAGTGGTTAGAATAATCCAGTCTTTCTGAAAATAAACTATTCCACATTCACCTTTTTCATGGCTCCCCTATTTTTCAAGGAATATTACCCCCTCAGTCTGCTTTTAAACCAGTTATATATTCATGATTTCTTTTACGTATGTTCAGTAGAAAAAATCTATTGCTGTACAAAATATTGCTTAGTGGTTTAGCCTACCAGCTGTAGTTGAACTAACCCTTTTAACTTATGCACATCAGTTATAATTTTTTATTCTCTTAATAACCTCAAACACATGAAAAACAAATAGAATGAGTTGATAATTTCTAACAGTAAAATACTTCACATATTTTGCTACCATGCTGTGGAATAACTCTGCAATGTCAAGTAGCTCACAATTAGTAAAACTGTAGGGGGAAAAAAAGAAGTGTTTTGATCCTGAGGAATTTTTCTCCTAATCAGATCGAAATTTCAATGCTCTTGTAGTGCTTAATATCTTCAATAACCAAAAAAATCAAACTGATTCCAATGTCAGGTTTTACATTCTGGGACTGAAATAAAATGCTAAAATATACAAATGAATCTCATGTTTGTACAAGTTTATTATCATCACAGGAAAGCAAGATTGATTCTAAATTAGGCTGATAGAATGTCAGGGGTTTAGCTATTTCTTAAACTAAGCCCAACTGGCACCCTGATGACAGCCTAGTGTATGTTGTTTTCAAAGTATTGCAAAAGTGCTGGTCTGACCACCTGCACAATCTTTCTCTCTGTCCATAGTATGGGCCTGCAAAGATTTCTGTGTTGGAAACTGGCACCCTTAAGTCCTTTTGACTGGAGATAGTGGTGATGGAGCAAGATGAGGGAACTGGAGATTAAAAACTGGAAGAAATGGAAGCATGTAAAGAAAGTATTTTTTTATTTCCATACAAGGTGAAGAAGGATTGTGGACTTTGGTTTAAGCACATGGCTAGTGTTTGTTTTTCAGTCCTAATGAATCTTAAGAGACGTACACCTACCCAAGAGCGTGTGTTTGTCATGTCTTATAGCCACGCTTTGAAATCCTGAAGATGTTGTGTTTGCTCCTGCAAATTCTTCTTTGGGTTACGTGAGATATTGGTCTGTCTAGCTTAATTTCTTTGTCTGTTTTTGGAACAGAGCCAGGTACTTTAGAGAAGTGGAAAAACAGTCTGCAATATGCTATAATGTGTGCCTTGTACCCTTGTTTTATACACTATTAATTCATGTCTAGCTCATTCCTTGACAGGTGATGCTTACGTTTTTGTGTGTGGAGGACAGTTGTTATTATTGTAATATCTGGTGGTTTAATTATCCATTAAGCATAAAAATACTCAGAAATCATTTTTAATCCCAAGAAATTTCCAATCTTTATGATATTTTGTGCCTCAGTTTTTCAAATGCAAATTTTGTTCTATTGGACAAATGTTTTCTCTATGTAAAGTAGATAAGTGTTTATCAGAAGAATCAGATCTTTGGGATAGTAAACAAACCAGAAAACTCTACAAAGATAAATCTTTAAGCTATTTAAATCATTAGCTGCTAAACCTAGTTGCAGAATTTTGCCTTCTGTAGCTTAGCAATATACAGCTATTTTGCAAGATGCCTCAGATATAGTTTGCATCAATAACCCTTTAACTTAATTCCTGGCGCTATTTCATCTTCAAATTAAATCTAATGCTATACTGATTTAGTACATTCCCATTTCAGTTTGTAGGCTTTCAATTGTGCTTACCATAGCTCACAGTCAGTTGAAATTTGCACCCAAAATCTCCTATTTTCAACTTAAAAGTGTACATAATACCAGCAGTATAAATACAAGCTGCATTAAGGGGTTATAGAGTGAAGGTTGATCTCTGACTTCCACTGGAAACCTCTGTGTTTTCCAGTTTCTCTCTTAATAATTTTCAGGATTTTTTTAAGTCTTCTTGTGCTCAAAATTTGCAACCCCGGAGAGGAATTTATATTTTGATATTATTTTTGTGATAAATTGCAGAAGCATATGTTAAATTGCAAAGCCATGGGAATAAAGGATATTATTGTACACGTCCAGCAGCTTCACCTTCATTCTGTCCACCAAACAATTTCTGTACTAGCTTTTTGCTAGAGGATGTAAATGTATGCCATTTTTAAAAAGGACAAAAGTACTTCAGCCACATATCTTTCTACCTTTATTGCTGAGGTTCTGTCCAAGATTACCAAGACCAGAAGTTTCCATCACCTTGTAGTCTAAATTGTAAAGTGTGTTGCCCCACTGAAAGTCTAAGGATGGATTTAGGATTTTGTTTGTAGTTTCCTAGGCTGTGAAATACCCCATCCTAAGATGTCACTATGAAGGTATGATGAAATTGTTGCAGATTTTTCCAGGATTTTAGAAACCCATTAGTAGTGCAGGCTATTTATCTTCTTTTTCTTTTTCAAAGGTCTGGACAGCTGACCTTGTGTGTCTGAGGGAGACAGTTTTCAAAGCTGTGCTGATATGAAAACTGTATCAGTAAACCATGTAGCACATATCAAATGTATGGTGGTGTGGCAATAGGTCTTATTAGCCTTTGTTTGAAAGAACCTGCATAAATCACCTGAGGCTTTGCCATCCATGTGTCATGTGGTGGGTCCATGTTGGTTTTGATGCCTGATAACTTAAAAAGCGAGTGGGCTGGTACAGGACTTTGACTCAGTGGGCTTTCGGGAATGCCCTTCGAAACACCTGAAACCTTTATACCCAATGTCCATAGGTTGCTAAGGATTGCTTCTGAGGTCACAAGATACAAAATTATTCCAAAGTTCTTTTATTTTATTTTACAAAGTTGTGTTTGGGATTTTTTTTTTTGGTTTTTTGTTAGACTAAGCTATCTTTTTAAGGCCTGTGGAAAAGGTGGAAATCTTTGTTTTGTTTTCACTTTTTATGAGTCATCTGGTATAAAGGGACAGTATGTTTCAAAAATGTCTGCTGTCAGATGTGAGACGGTGATGAATCTTTGTGGTGGTTAGAGGGAGTTTGAACATTCAGTTGTGCAATGCCACCATGGCACTGTGCTCTGGATGCCTTTCCTCTAGAGATTAGCCTGAGGAAATCACTCATTTCACTCAGCCCAAGCACCCACACAGGACTCTTATCCCAGAAATGAAAGCATGTTTAAAGGGATCCTGTCCCTTGAAACAGACCATCTTTAGCCTAGGTAATTCAAAGATAAAACTAATATTGCTTCCAATCTGCTTCCAAGAACCTTCAGTCTCTTTTCCTATTTTTGGGAGATGTAGTCACGTATAGTCTGCAGATACATTTGGCATGGAAAGGGTTATATTCTAAAATCATTAATCTTACATAGGTTGTCATATGATGGACATTAATGTTAGTGGAGAGATGGAGGACAGATTTAAGTTTTTTGAGCAAGCAGGGCCAAATTCCTCCTCTGATGTTGAGTTTTAGTAGCTAAGGGCAAAATTTGGATCTGGGATTTCATTTTCCCCTACAGTTTGAACAGAGAGTTCGTTAATGATAATGGAAGTTCTGTCTGAAGTTGGTGTTCAAAGCAGGCTTGGGTTTCTAAACGACCATTTCAATATTAACAGAAGAAAATCACTTTATGGCAGGATTGAAGTCATGCGGAGAGAGACAAATCATGAGGGAAAGAAAAAGTTAAGAAAGAGAGAAGAAAGCCTAGAGAATCCTAGGTAGAAAAATCTACTGTTCATTTTTCAATCCAGTCTGTCTTAAAATTAACTTATGTAGTTAGTTTATTTACATCAATTTTATCTATAGAAACCACAGAATAATTTTCTGATATGCATGCCATAAGCTTCCATTGAATGGTGCCTCTAGCAATACATTGCATTCCATTTGATCAATACCTACGTAATGTTTTGAAACAAACATCTTACCTAGAATTATAAGTCTTTTTAATATTCATGGTTATGCATAATTATAAAGTTGTCATTTCAAATGTTGGGTCGTGGGAAAATGGTATGTTATAATAATCATGAAAAGGAGAGGGGAAGAAAAGTGCCTCTGTTGTTCAAGTAGGAGAAGATGATTTCCATAGTGCTGGGAAACATTTTTTTTTTTGTGTCTTTGCTCAGTTTTAATAAATTTGCACTGCTGCTGAGAAATGATGTCATGTAAACTGATAACATAGATTTTATTTTACACAAAACGTCTTCCTGGTCCTAATCTGAGATAATTTGCACATGCAGCATGCAAGGCTTTCCTCACTGTATTAGGCAAGTTACAAACTTTGATCCTAATATGAAACCACATTTTTTTAACTGTTTGACTCAGACTGCTTTTAACATTTGCTTTTCTGCAAAGAGGCAGGAAAAGTATTGCTTAGTTTTTAAACATTCTTAAGGTTTCAAATTTTCCTAAATGCTTTGATTAAGGCCCTTTATTTTTTTCTGCAAGCTTGTTGATAGTTAATTTTGCCTAATTTATCATATATTTATGTATGTAACATCCCTACGCTGGAAGATAAAATGGTATTTCATATTGCAAAGTAAGCAATGAATCAATTGCCATACTTAGCATTTTTAGAGCTGCTATAGATGCTTAAAAGAATATCCCAGGTGAATGAAGAAGTTAGGTGGGCAGTTGAATATCAGTGAAGTACAGTTTTCTTTCATGAAACTGATCTGCTACATCCTGCTTGTGGTAGGAAAAGATGAATTTATGTTTATAAACCTGCAACTCTTACTGTCTGATATTCCTATCACAGTAGCAGCCAGGTCTCAGCCAGTGGTATTGACACAATAGATTGCATTCTACCCTATGCTAAAAAAGATGTTCTGTGTCCAGCACTCAGGGCTTTCTCCTGTCATATGCTGTGAGTAAAATGCAGCTTTCTAAAGCCTCACAGAACCAGTGTTTTCTTAAAGCAGTTATCATCTTTGTGTTTTTCTTAGAAGAACTCTGTTGAGATACAGTAGGTCAGACAGGGCTGGTCAGGAACTGCATGCAATGAAGAGAGGTAGAGCAGTCTGACCCACGAGGACTCTTGTGACGGGAAGGTGGCATTCTTTACCAAGCAGTCACCTGTGAAGGCCTTGCTTTTGGCCTGGTGGGTAGACAACGCATTTGCACACTGTCCAGGCTTAAGTCCCTTCCTCCTCACTCTACCCCATGTAGTAGATCCATAATAGAAGTGTTTGTGGAGAATTACCTAGTTGACATATGACTCCTCAGCGCACGGCTACGAGTCTACTATCATCTAGCTCCTACTTCTGTAGCAAGCATCATTTAACATTGCTAAATATTTTTCATTGCTAAAATCCAATTTGTGGATACCCACTATTTAAAACATCTAGCTCACTAATTGCAAAATCTATAGGAAAGTCCTTACAACATCAAAGACTCACTTGATCCTCGGAGCTGTTATAAATGGAAAACTGTCTCTGTTACAAGCAAATAAGGCACTTAATGCACTCTTTCTGGCTATGATGCTATTTTTCCTGTGGGTTTTGAAAATGACCTTCCTGTAAGCATCAAGGACTGTAACTTTTCAGATAAAGAAACTTGTTCTTGTTTTAAGTCTATGCCAGGTTCATTCCCCTATAGCCCACAGTTTTCAAAAGCAGAAGAAAAAGTAATCCAGAATTAAAAAAAATAAAAACCCCTCTGTTTCCAGAACGAAGTTACCCTGTCAGCTTGCCTTGGGCCTTAGGTGGAGAAGTGGAGATTAAAGAGTCAGTATTCCTTTTCATGTTTCGTCTGCCAGTTTTGTGAATGTAGAGAGTACTTGTGGCTGCAGCTAAGTATCCGACTGTAGTATTAAGTACAGCAATTTCATCCTCATGCAGTAAATTAAAAATATTCTTATAAGTTTATCACAAGAGGGGTTCAGTATCAATACCATCCAGTCATTGATAAAGGTATTTCAAGGAGAAGGGTGAATAGCACAGCAGATGTAACCTCAATATTTTCACCAATTATAAAGAGCCTCTTTGTGAAGCTGTGTGAATATGTAAGATGATCTCATCATTTCCTATTTACTCAATACTTACCTGAATACGCAATATAGTGTAGCTTTTAAATGCATATGCACATGAGTAAAATGTCCTTTTGTAAGAGACTTTGCTAAAAGACTGCTTTTGATACACAATTTCTTCATCTCCTCTTCAAACTGAATTAAGCTACTTCCTTCTTTTAAAACACAACTCACTATTTAGAAGCTTTGGCTTTGATTTCTCAGAACAGCCTTACAGGAAGAAACTATGTTCTTTTTCTTTTTGTAACCATATTTCTGAAGACAAACTTGTACTGATTTATTTTAATTTTCTAACAGAAATAGGTTCCTGCAAAGAACACTGACTGTTTCTTCTTTTTCCCCCTCCTTCATTCCACCGCTACAAGAATATTGCTGTGCACAAAGCTACCAAGGAAAACTGAAATCCCTCTGTTGGGAACTGTGTACACAGCAATATATTCATACTTTGAGAAATAAGTGAGGGGGTTTTTTAGTTCTTAGCATGACATACTGTACACTTCTTGCATGCCAACCACTGAATTCAAATTGAGGCACTAGGTAACATTTCAGCAAATTTTAATCAGGTTTAGCATCCACCATTTTAGGGAATATATCTGTGCAGCTGACATAAAGGTCACCAATTTTAAAACATTAACCCTCAGTTAGTCCCTTTGATTAAAGGGTTTGTGTATATGTGTGTGTGTGTGTGTGCATATACATATATATATATATATATACATGTATATATACACCATCCCACCAATGTGGTCACAAGTCTCACCTTCTCTGCCATACTGAGTACTCCAGGTATAACACAAATAGAAATATAAAATCATTTGCACTGCTTAGTGAGTGAAGGATTTACCTGAAAACAAAGCATCCTGAAAATTCAGGATGTAATCTACACGGCATTACATTTTCAGAAGTTTATGCTAAACTGAAATGCATGGTCTGTTGCTAGTTACAAAACATAACTTCACAATCAGAGCTTAGAGTGGAGTGATTCTTTGCTTTCATTTCTTCTCAAAATCAGTAACTTTATTAATGGACTCTCTGTACCTGCAAACTGAAGATCTGAAGATCTTTAAAATGAAACTGGGCTTTACTCAGTAACACTAGGTTATCAATAAACTGGATATATTTCCCTCCCTGATGCCTCCTTCTAATTGCTTTTTTTGCCTCAAAATTCTCAGCTAATTTCTAAGTTGCAGGTTGGCAATGCCAGCAGTTAAAAAAATACTGTAAATTAGAAAATATTTCAAATTTTTTTCATTATTTTCTTTCATCACATTGAGAAATTTCTTTCCAAGATATACTGTGAATTTTCAGAACTGACTTGAGGGTGCCTAGTGCACTCTCAAAGGAGGTAAGAACCAGGTTTAGCAGCACAGTGCAGCTTGCCTGCCAAAGAATCTCTTTATAGAGAGAATTTTTATATTGAATCGTGGGACTTCCTTCAGAGCTTGGTCCACAAATCTCTTATATGAAATGTGCTTTAGACAGATGCAGCAAGGAAAATTCTGTGTATCTGGTAATATATCTGAGCTGGCCAAAAATAGAGAGGGAATTTGCAGGTAGATGAATTCATGGGAAGTTCATTTTTAATACAGTATTTCAGACATTCTTTGGATATATTCTTTGTACTTGGGAGCCCGAACTCTGGTTTGTATACAGCTCTGATGCACTGAATTCTCATTCTTGAGAAAGCAGGCACCTTTTCCTCTTTTCCATAGTTCTGAAATGAATGCTCTGTTCAGTCCACGACACAGACTTTTCCAGTAGTGCAACAACCAATATAAAAGTTATTGAAGGATGAAGGACTTGTCTAGGATGACCAAAAGGGCTGAAGAATTTGGGTCCTTATAGCTATCACTATGCAGATCAGCAGTGTGCCCTTCAGCCACTGGCTAGTGACTCACCTGGTACTTTGATTTTCAAAGGTGTATGTGGACAGCTGTCCTTTGGCATCTGTGTAGCATGGTAAACTCCCTAGACAAAAAGAGTTCCGAGGAAGACAATGGTGTATTTAGCAGGTACAAGTGCAGATAGATTTTACTAGTTCCTGCTCACAACTGTGGGTATTCATGTTTCCAGAAGAGAGATAGTATCACTCCACACTTGTGTGCACATCAGTTTTACACTCTGCTGTAAGCAGAGTATTTTGAATGTCCTATTTTACTGAAATGGAAATGTCTACCATAATCAAAACTTACAGTAGTGCTTTTCTTCCCTTATTCTTCAAAACTGATAAAGTTGGGCTAATTTATGTGAGATCGTTTTCGAAGGTGGCTTACAACATTGGTTTGACAGAAATGCTGGGTAGTCAGTTGTTCATATTTTATCTTTATTCTGCTGTATAATGAGGTTTTGAAGACAATGAATTATTGTAATAGAATATTTAGAGCTTGAAATACAAAAGTAAAAAATTAGGGAAATATTGATGTCTGCTAGAAACAAACTTAGTTCACTAGAGGCTGCTGAAAAACAAGACACAGATACAAATATTTGTTTATATTAGGGCTGAACATAACTTGCACTTCACATTCACTTTACATGGCACTATTTCACGTGCATATTTTTCTCTAGTAGTTGAAAAATTGCAGTGGGGATTGGGGTATACCTCCAAGGTAAGGAAACGGCACTGTTTGTATGGCTGCCTTTGTAAACATCTTTTTCTGTAGATATCTGCTGTACATGGATTTAGATATAGATACATTCATATGTATAATTGGGGGTATAGACATTTGGTTAACTTGAAAGCTCCAAAGTGCCATTTGTCACATTTATGGTAGGAACTTTAACTGCCTTAAATACTTATCCTTTTCCAAAGTGACTTTTTTCTTTTCCTTCTACAAAATAAAAAAAAAAAAAAANAAAAAAAAAAGAAAATGTACTTCATGAAACTATTGTATATGAAGCACTTATTAGCCGTAATTAAATGGACAATATGAATTTACTACGTCTTTAGGACTCTGGCTTGTTCTGGTTTAGAGCAAGATGATTAATGCAAATACATATTACTTGAGATAACCATTTAGCAGCTAATTTAGCCAAATTTATTACAGCAGTTAGAGGTTTTTCATTTTAGCAGACGGAGACAAGGACATGACAAAAGCGGGCGGTGAATGTGAAGGCACACTGCCCTCTAGTGCACGAAGCTCGGTGGGAATGGGGAGGAATGCAGGGAGGGAAAGGGCTCCAGCAGCGACTGTGCCCAGATTTTGTGTAGTTTACGGGTTTTATAAAACCATGCTGCTCCCTTCCACTGAAAGATTTGCATTTCATTCCCTTCTCCTGACACTGAAGAATCAGATACAAAACAAATCCGTTTCAACTTGGCAATATTTTGGCTGAAGTACTACTTTAAACATCTGTATTTTTAAGCCGTCTTGCTGTGAGCATTTAATAGCACCGTTTCACATTACTGATTGCTTTTACTCCTTTCTCTGTTTCCTAGCATATTTCAAGCATCAGAGAGAGCTGTCACTCTTTGGCTCTAACCCAGCCACTCTGTGCCTCCCTTAGGCCTCTTTCTCAGCCTGTTGGTGGATTTACTTTGCTCTGGTAGAAAGTAAATTCTCCAAAGACTTTTCCCCCACTGACCAGTGGAGATTTGGTTCATCTGAGAACTGTAAATTCTGTTTGACAAGATCAAAGAAACAGATGTATAAGTTCAGTGGTTGATATCGCCTGCAATAAGGAGAAATGATCAAAGCAGCAGGGGTAGAGTATCTTCCCAAACCTTTCAAATATCCAGAATCTCAAAGAGGTCTACCTAGGAGCTATGAATAAATCACATATAAATTTGCCTCTTTTTTTCCTTTTCTTTTTTTACAGTTTGACATTGAGTGCATTGGAAATGTCCACACAGCAATAAGTATTCCGTTAACCATAGAGATTTGTAGGGTTTTTTTTTACTTTTCTTCTTCCACTAGGGTTTCCAAAAGCAGATTAAAATTATACTTTAAAAACTTGTAAAACCTGTAGCTAGTTATACTGAACTTCAGATCCTGTTTGTCATCTCACTGGCATTAAATCCAAAGCAAGCCAAGTACCTTCTGCTTATACTTGTGGCATGTTGTACGATGAAGGTCATTTTACCACGGTTCTAACATGTACTCTATCTTGCTTGTGTTTTGTTTGCTTTTTCCTGTCAGTGCTGAATAAGGGTCAATGTGTAACAAAGTATTACCGCTGGATGCAGAAGAACGGAGGTTATATCTGGATACAATCTAGTGCAACCATAGCTGTCAACGCCAAGAACGCAAGTGAGAAGAATATCATTTGGGTCAATTACCTCCTTAGGTAGGTCTTCCAGTCACTTCTCTCACTTGAACTGCTGTCTCTGTTGCTTGTCTCTATGGTGAGAGGTCTAGGGAAAAAAACAACAGCCTGCTAGAGAAAGTTAAGAAGAGGAACTTTTCATATTGTCCAAGTCAAAAGCTGTGCCATCTTGTTATAGTTATTGAGGCATCTGTCGTATCTCAGCACATGAGAATATCCTTGAATTATTATGCCGCCTCAGTCTTGAAATAAACTCTCTACCATTTTATTGCATGCCTTGAAATCTAATCAACCTTATTTCAAAGATAAAAATTATCCACTCCAACTTTCAGTAGTTGTGTTATAAAATCTGGTGTGAGTTGTTTGGCACTGTTTTATTTGGATATTAAAAATGCAGGGAAGCAAACTGCTGGTATGCCAAAAAAAGTTTATCTCTGAAAGGCATTTGCCAGTTCACTCCAGAGAGAGGAACTTTCTCAGGACAAAAAAGGCTCAAACTACTTTGTTCCTATACGCATCAGATAATATTCACACTGAAAAATGCAAAATAGGATTTAAAAATAAAATTACTATAAAGTACTATTTTAAGCTATTAGAACTATTTTATAGTAGTAATGGCTTGAATGAAAGGCTGTTCCCTGAGAAATTCTGTTTTACCAAAGTATTTTTAAAGGACTGATTTCAGAGCTCAAGGGAAAACCAACGCTCACTGAGAGACAGTGAATTATAAACCTGACCTTTCTCATCTGAAAATACTTTCCAACACATTCTGTTTTGTGAAAATGTTCAATAAGATTGGAAGATTTTCTGTTCTATTCCAAAGCAGAACAAACAAACAAATAAAATTTGAAACCTTGAGATTGTCATGAAATGCAATTGTCATTTTCTGGCCTGTTCTCCTTTTAAGTTGCTTGTCATGGTTTGTTACATTCCCTTTGATGCCATGAGAGTTCAAAGTGATGTCTAGGGGTTAGATTGTGACTTATTATGCCAAGTCCAGTAAGCCCTGAAGAGACTGTGCCTGCCTAAACTTGCATGTTGAAATGCTTTTGATTCCCCTTTTGGGGAAGAGAAGGAAGCAACCCCTGGCAGGAGAGCATTGAAGGGGTACTGTGGGAAACCTTCCACAGCAGTGGAGTTTTCACTGGGACTTGCGTGTTTCTGGCCTGATATGACTGAGCAGAGACTTTTCTGAATAATCCTTATCCTGCTACTTTCTTGCCTCTTTTTTGCAAGCGTGAGGCAGAATGCAGCATTTCAAGAGGTCAGCTTAAGGCTGACAATTCTGAACTGGAAATGCAGCTTCACTGTCCCAGTCCTTAACAGGGCTTCAAAATGCCCAGAAATGTTCTCATATTTCCAGCTCTAGCTGTAAAAGTGGTCCATAAGAATTATGAACAGCTGCCTCTGTCCCCCTTGCTGCTTTCCAGACAATAGGTGAACCTAGTCCACAAATATCCCACAAAATAATTTTCTCTACAAGCAGAATATACCTAACAAAAAAAAGAAAAGCAGTGTGGTCTTCCCCAGGCCTCCTCCCAGAACCTGATTTTTCTGCTGTGTTCCATTCACTGGTCTGTTGGAGAAATATTAACATCTTCACTGTATTTGTATTTTTAATTTAGATTTCTCCTTGTACTGGAATCCACAAAAGATCCAAATGTCCAAATAATATTTTAATAACAGATCAAGGAATAATTAGGTCTACTCTTAGCAGGAGTACTGGTCTGTATACATTTCCATGCATTAGAAAGTATGATTCAGCTGTCTGTAAAAGGATAGACTAATTATAGTGACAGGGAGGATTAATGCTGTTCTTGTTCTAGCAACTTGTTATTCACAGTGTGAAAGCCCTCAAACATCTTTTGCTTGAAGGGGGCAAATTTGGGGACTGCCCTGGGATGCAATAGAATAAAGTCACTTTGTGAGGACAAAGCCATAAAGATGATAATCGTAAGATGGCATCTCAATGAGAACTGTGTGAACTCTGAATTTTCACAGTACACTCCAAGAGGCTGAATATGAGCACACTGTCATTGTGATAGTGTGTCAGGCACCCCCAGTGCTGCCTCATATTGTTCTATGCAGGACTGTGGATTTTCTATTTTACCAGACTTGAATTTGAACTGCATGGAAATGCTCACCTATTCAAAAATTATTAAAGACTTTGTTATTTTTAATATTCCTATGCCACTTACATTTAGCTGTGTCTGTTCCCCTGCATTTCTATGCATTTAAGAAAGGAACACATTTTAAAAGGTACAAACCAAGTAAAGTATAGTGTTGTAGGGGTTTTCTTCCATTTCTCTGGCAGTGTAGCTTTTTTAGATTGCAGTCATGTTCATTGCTAACAAGTCACAGGTGAGCACCACATGAGCAGATGAAGATATGATTATAATGGGTGTGTTGACAGTTCTTTATCCCTAACATATGCATCTTAACATGCACATGTGCATCTGTCACAGAGTTAGAGAGGTTGTTTTTGGTTTCTTGCTGATGTGGATGTATGTGTACAGTGTTTAAAAAATATATAGCCTATTTGATCTAATTTTTGGCCAGATTCTTTGGAGCAATGGTCACTTCCTTTAGCTCTAGCTGAGCACCTTCTTAATAACTTTATGTATGCTATGCTTGATTAAAGTGTGAAAAACTGGAATGTTGAGAAAACAGGTATTGAAAGGACTCTGGCAAGGTTGATAGAGAACATTTCTACAGAGATAACTCTAATAGACATTGCCAGTGGGAGAGAAACAGATTGGAAAAGTTAAAACACCCTCTCTGTCCTCTCAGGCACAGTAATGGGATCGAAATCGAGATATTTTGTTGTTGGATGATTACACAGTGTAGCTTTACTGCTAGATATCACACAAGCCATGATGTCCCACTTCAATAAGGATGCTTTGATAGCTCTAAAACTTCACTAGAATCAAACAAGGTTTAGTACCTGGTCAATAAAAGTATTTGCAGTATTAAAATAAACCTTCACAAAATTCCTGCTGTGAAGCTCTGAAGCCAGAAATATATGTTTCTGTGTTTACTCTGCTATTCTTCCTATTTATGTTCTTTGTTCCTGAACTTTGATATGAAAAGAGGAAAAAATCATGAAACTGCAAATCATCCAATTGTGTTTATATTTGCTGTATCCTCTTCAGTAACCCAGAGTACAAGGACACTCCAATGGATATTGCACAACTTCCTCACCTGCCAGAGAAAACCTCAGAATCCTCGGAGACCTCTGACTNATTATATTATATTGCTGTTCTCTTTCATCTTTTGCTTTTATTTGTTCTCCTTTGACAGCTTAGTTTGATGGTTTAAGTCAATGTGCAGGCTTGCTGACCACTGTCATTGAGAATCTCTTCATCCATTCCCAGTGCTTCCTTTATGCTGTCTTGTTCCTAAATAGCCAAATAACACATATGTGGAGTTCGCATTTCCCATATGCACTGGAAGTTTCTCCAGGTGAGAACGTGAGAAGTACATGTACATTCATGACTTCTAAAGCTGATGCAGAGCAAGACAGCATTCCAAAGGTGCACAGATATCTACATCTCAGAAGCAAATGTCTGGGAGGCTTGGAAGACGGAAGACACAGGGGCTTGTTTATTACAAAGGAATTAAATAGAAATGCCAAAGGACCTGAAATTGGAACAGCATTTTGGATGGAACCAACAAGTTCAGTTCAAGCTCTGATATAATCCCAGGCAAATATTGTGCAGCTTTAGAGCACCCCACTCTAAGACCACTCTTCCCCAACTAGAAACCATGGCCTTAAAAGAAAGCATCTTCAAAAAAAGCAAGAAAAAATTGTAGGAGAAATTCAATCCTAGGTGGAACAGAAAGCTGGATGAGACTTAGGGGTTTACAGCTGCTACTTTGCTTCTAAAGGTTTTATTTTTCAAGAGGAAGGGTCTCTCTGCTGCTGCTGACACAAGCAAAAGTCCCACTAAGTGACTTGTGAAGTGCAGCGTCCTGAATGCTCAGGCAAATTTCCAGTCAAACCCACCTTCAGCCCTTCTGGGAAATTGTTTGGTATTGACATGGCTCCAGAAGTAACCAATATCTTTAGAGGCAAACTGGCCCTTCCCCTCTCCCCCTAAAACAAGTATATTGAAAAGGGTAGTACTTGGCTCTGATGAGTGAAAAACATCTTTTATTAGGCAACAAAAGATTTCTGGCTGGTCTGTAAAGGACAGGGTTTCCTGAAACCTTTTGTGACCCTTTCAAACATAGTGTGATAATAGAGCATATTCAGTCTCAAAGCTGCTTTGGCTCTCCAAGTCCAGTGGGCTAGAGTGTTTATCTCACCCGTATTAGAATTATAAATGAATTCAGGGAAGAAGAGTGACAGCTTCTCAGTGCTGTAGCTGCGCTATTTTCAATGGTCTTTACATGATTTGGATCAATCAAGAATTTAATTCACTGGGTGATTATTTTTTCTGTATTTTTTTATATTTGTTGTCCTTCAGGAGAATATGAGAAGACAATAGCAACATAACAAAATTGTTTTAACAATAAACTGGTTTATTCATTCATTTTAACTATTTTATTCATTCATTCAGATTTATACACATGTGAGTTGCTTCTCCTCTCACACAGGAGGAACTCAGCAGTAATTCCACTCCAGCCAGAGACTCTATGCCACTTCAAAAGTGGCAATGGTCAGAGGAAAATGAGAGGAAAATACTAGAATCTTCATTAGTAAATAGTGCCATACCTGGATACCTGCCCACTGTAGGAGAACATGGATGTGAAAGAACAATCACCAGAACATAACGGTGATAATGGGATTGTTCACTGACTCCTCTTTGGATGGCACGGCTACAATGCCATTGTGCTCACAGCTGTCAACATGATTCTTGTCCAGTGAGCAGATGAAAAAGCCCCCTCAATCGAGGTGCAGCCATATAGCATAGGCTTCTAGTGCATTAACAGTCCTGAGTTAGAGACCTGAGTGAGAGACATTCATGGTGATCAAAACTGTCCCAACACAACCCTGAAAAAAAAATGCAGCTCTACAGGAGAGAAGGTATTTTGCCAAAAAAGGTTAAAGCAAATCCAGTCTCATTGGTAGGTAGGAATCTGGACTTGGATTATAATATTATGTTCCTATTGCTAATGGTTTGTTTCACTTTCGTTTTGCTCCAGAGGACAATGAGAACTCAAAGTCAGATGAGAAAGGAAACCAGTCAGAAAACAGTGAAGACCCTGAATCCGACAGGAAAAAGTCAGGAAATCAGTCAGATAATGAAATGAACTGTAATGATGATGGGAACAGCTCCAGCAACCAGGACAGCAGGGACAGTGATGACAGCTTTGAAAACTCAGACTTCGAGAATCAAAAGGCCCCTGAGGACAGTTTTGGCACTCTTGGCTCTATGCAGATCAAGGTGGAGCGCTACGTTGAGAGTGAGTCAGACTTGCGGTTGCAGAACTGTGAATCACTGACCTCCGACAGTGCCAAGGACTCAGACAGTGCAGGTGAAGTAAATGCCCAGTCTTCCAGCAAACATCAGAAGAGGAAGAAGAGGAGAAAAAAGCAAAAGGGAGGCAGCATGACCCGAAGAAGGCTGTCAAGCACCTCAAGTCCAAATGGGCTTGACTCAGCTTTGGTGGACCAGCCCCAGCTGCTCTCGTCACCAAACAGTGCCTCAGTGCTCAAAATTAAAACAGAAATCTCAGAACCTATCAATTTTGATAATGATAGCAGTATTTGGAATTACCCACCCAACAGGGAAATCTCAAGGAATGAATCACCCTACAGTATGACCAAGCCCCCCAGCTCCGAGCACTTCCCTTCCCCCCAAGCCAGCAGTAGTTTACATGTCTCCATTCCAGACTCTGTTCTCACCCCACCGGGGACTGAAAATACTGCCAGCCGTAAAACTCAGTTCAGCACCTCATCCAACTCGGCCTTGGCTCCAGTGTCCTCTGACCCTTTGTCACCCCCACTTTCAGCATCTCCAAGGGACAAACATCCAGGCGGTCCCACAACGTCCAACTCTTTGTTGTACACTGGGGACCTGGAAGCCCTTCAGAGGTTACAAGCAGGCAATGTGGTGCTTCCTTTGGTTCACAGGGTAACGGGAACCCTTGCTGCGACCAGCACTGCTGCTCAGAGGGTCTACACCACTGGCACTATTCGGTATGCTCCAGCTGAAGTTACTTTAGCCATGCAGGGCAACCTCCTCCCCAACACCCACGCTGTTAACTTTGTTGATGTTAACAGCCCCAGCTTTGGGCTGGATCCTAAAACACCGATGGAAATGCTCTACCACCACGTTCACCGACTCAATATGTCGGGACCGTTTGGAAGTGCTGTGAGCGGGGCCAGTCTGACCCAAATGCCTGCAGGGAATGTGTTCACAACTGCCGAAGGACTTTTTTCCACTCTTCCATTTCCTGTGTACAGCAATGGCATTCACACTACACAGACTCTGGAACGGAAAGAGGATTGAAATATGACCACATACTGTGTTCAGTGTTATACTCTGAGGCATAGACTATGTTTTAATTTAGACCTTTAATTCTAGCACTTTGAATTTGAGCAGGTCAGCTTATTATCTCAATATGATGGTCCCCATTTCATTCCCTTTCTCTTTAACTTGACTTATTCTTTAATGTAAAGATATTTTTTTATTTTTGCCTTCAGAGAGTCGAAGTACCAGTTGCCTGCCATTTTGTCTTCTTCTAAGATGTGTGTTTTTTCCTTTGCATCTTTATTAAGATGCCTTTAATATGTGTATGCCTCTGCCATAGAATACTCAGTGTTGTGGTAAAGAGATTTTAAAGTGACAACCATTGGTTTTACTTCAAAATGATCTTGATATGATCAAGATTAAAAGAGACAAGCATAAACAATGTGCCCTGTTTGACTAAGTCAAATGAAAAGGGGGTTTTGTTCCTAATTCCTTTAAAATAGGGGATAGTATTTTAGAATTTTATGCAGAGTTTAATTCTCTTTTTATGGTTAAGATTTTCTTACTTGCACATAAAATAATTTGGGTTCTTAAAAAGTTAATTTCTGGCCTGTGACTAGAATGTTAAAAAGTTGGACTAAATGTTAATTACTGAAACTTTAACTTAATTTCTAAAATCATGGTGCTATCATTTATTAATCTGTAATGTCTTCATACAATATGCAGCTTGTGGGCTGGGTTTTTTGGAAAGAATGTGTTCCGTACTGGTTTATAGTGGGGTGCTGCAGTCTCCTTGGTTAGTTAAGACAAAAGCCCTCATTAACATTTGCTGCAGGACTTAAAATTTGTTACCTCCAAACTAACAAGCATAGCCTCACATCAAATTTAAATGGGTCAGGAAGCCTTTTTCAAAAAGTGCTTGAAAACAAAAAACTCAATTTAATTGACGCGAGGAGCAGTTTCTTAGGTGCATATTGTTTTGCTTTATTTTTTTCTCAGTGTAACTGAGGCTAATTTTACAACATCAAATAACACTTCAGAGTAAAAAAAGAAACAGAAGAACTATTTAACATGTTTTATTTTGTTTTTCATTTAATATTATAGAGGGAAGGTTGTAAATTTCTTTTTGTTCTTTGATTTGGGTATTTTTTTGTTGTTTTCTTTTTCCTTANCTTCCCCAGGCCTCCTCCCAGAACCTGATTTTTCTGCTGTGTTCCATTCACTGGTCTGTTGGAGAAATATTAACATCTTCACTGTATTTGTATTTTTAATTTAGATTTCTCCTTGTACTGGAATCCACAAAAGATCCAAATGTCCAAATAATATTTTAATAACAGATCAAGGAATAATTAGGTCTACTCTTAGCAGGAGTACTGGTCTGTATACATTTCCATGCATTAGAAAGTATGATTCAGCTGTCTGTAAAAGGATAGACTAATTATAGTGACAGGGAGGATTAATGCTGTTCTTGTTCTAGCAACTTGTTATTCACAGTGTGAAAGCCCTCAAACATCTTTTGCTTGAAGGGGGCAAATTTGGGGACTGCCCTGGGATGCAATAGAATAAAGTCACTTTGTGAGGACAAAGCCATAAAGATGATAATCGTAAGATGGCATCTCAATGAGAACTGTGTGAACTCTGAATTTTCACAGTACACTCCAAGAGGCTGAATATGAGCACACTGTCATTGTGATAGTGTGTCAGGCACCCCCAGTGCTGCCTCATATTGTTCTATGCAGGACTGTGGATTTTCTATTTTACCAGACTTGAATTTGAACTGCATGGAAATGCTCACCTATTCAAAAATTATTAAAGACTTTGTTATTTTTAATATTCCTATGCCACTTACATTTAGCTGTGTCTGTTCCCCTGCATTTCTATGCATTTAAGAAAGGAACACATTTTAAAAGGTACAAACCAAGTAAAGTATAGTGTTGTAGGGGTTTTCTTCCATTTCTCTGGCAGTGTAGCTTTTTTAGATTGCAGTCATGTTCATTGCTAACAAGTCACAGGTGAGCACCACATGAGCAGATGAAGATATGATTATAATGGGTGTGTTGACAGTTCTTTATCCCTAACATATGCATCTTAACATGCACATGTGCATCTGTCACAGAGTTAGAGAGGTTGTTTTTGGTTTCTTGCTGATGTGGATGTATGTGTACAGTGTTTAAAAAATATATAGCCTATTTGATCTAATTTTTGGCCAGATTCTTTGGAGCAATGGTCACTTCCTTTAGCTCTAGCTGAGCACCTTCTTAATAACTTTATGTATGCTATGCTTGATTAAAGTGTGAAAAACTGGAATGTTGAGAAAACAGGTATTGAAAGGACTCTGGCAAGGTTGATAGAGAACATTTCTACAGAGATAACTCTAATAGACATTGCCAGTGGGAGAGAAACAGATTGGAAAAGTTAAAACACCCTCTCTGTCCTCTCAGGCACAGTAATGGGATCGAAATCGAGATATTTTGTTGTTGGATGATTACACAGTGTAGCTTTACTGCTAGATATCACACAAGCCATGATGTCCCACTTCAATAAGGATGCTTTGATAGCTCTAAAACTTCACTAGAATCAAACAAGGTTTAGTACCTGGTCAATAAAAGTATTTGCAGTATTAAAATAAACCTTCACAAAATTCCTGCTGTGAAGCTCTGAAGCCAGAAATATATGTTTCTGTGTTTACTCTGCTATTCTTCCTATTTATGTTCTTTGTTCCTGAACTTTGATATGAAAAGAGGAAAAAATCATGAAACTGCAAATCATCCAATTGTGTTTATATTTGCTGTATCCTCTTCAGTAACCCAGAGTACAAGGACACTCCAATGGATATTGCACAACTTCCTCACCTGCCAGAGAAAACCTCAGAATCCTCGGAGACCTCTGACTCTGAATCGGACTCAAAGGACAACTCAGGTAACACACATGGTGTGCCTTTACCCACAAGAGGTCCGTATCATGACAGCCACATGGTCAGCTTTCCAGCTGCTTTTACTTCTCAAGTATTGTTCCATTATAACAAAAAGAAAAATCATGTAAAATTAAATTGAAAAACACTAGCAAAATCTTTTAATGACCTTAGCATTTCCATTTCCTCAGAATTTCCCTTCACTTTCTCCATGCATTCTTGCCTACATAGCACCAAGCTAAATATTTGATTTACCAGCTGTGCTTATGAAAAGGTATTATGCCTTGTGCAGAGGACTTGGGATTTCAACTGTTGGATAAAATTCTAGTTCTTCTCATTCCAAAGTAGGCAGACATTCTGCAGAGAGGTCTCTACTGTCAACCTTTATGACTCTTTTTCCTGTATAAATACATTCTTGAAGAGTCTCACTAGGGGGCAGTGAAGATTGAAAAATTTGAGAGTTTTCTTGGGTTAAAAGTTATATTTAATTAAAAGGTGTGGGTTCAAGAACTTGTTTCTAAGCTCTTTAAGTCTGGGACTTCAGCTGTTTTTTAAAAGCTGAGTGTACTTGTCAAGCTCTATATGTAAATTAGTCCTACAGATGGTCCACAGATGGTGCACACATTCCCTGTTAGTTTTAATAGTGGTTACCTAGGCACAGGTAGAAATCACCTGGCCTTGAAAGAAGTGTGTTTTCCTGTAGCCCAAGAAGTAAAGATGTTACTCAGCTGTCATATGCAAGATGGATGGATGGATGGATGGATGGATGGATGGATGGATGGATGGATGGGTAGATGATTTTTCTCTCATGTCTATGATAACAACAAAAAACAGCCTAGAGAAAATGGATCACAGTGATAAAAATCAAGAAGAAGCAAGAAGAAGATCAGGCCTTTATTATTATATTATATTATATTANATTTCTAGTGTTGAAACCAATATGTTTTAAAACTAAAGGATGGGTTAATAAGCTTGAAATAGATAACTACAACTGAAAACTGCACATTAAGTAAAAGAAAAGAAATCTCCTATTTTGTCTTTGTTGCCAGAAATCACAGTGTAGTGTCAAACACTCCAAATGACTGTCAAATATAAATTCTTCTTCCACTCCATCTTTGGCAGCTGTTTGTTAAGGCATCTAATAACAGATGTGAGAACTGTAATGTGTACAATGTGTAAGTGTCCTTGGCTGTCAGTCCCATTGCAGTTTCAATGTGTGTTACTATATGCAGTATATACTAAGCTAATGTAGTTGTTTTGTCCTTTGTCTTCTCTGTGCTTTATCTCTAGTCCGGAGTGGTAAAGTCCCATTCCTGCAGTCCTAGTGAACCAGTGATTCTTGGGGGTTAGTGGTTTTTGTGTGGTGGCCTTCCTCTGTAATGTCACCTTATGCTGCTTCCACTGTCTGTATACCTTTTAATTTCTGCTGTTGCTTTGCTGTTGTGTATTCTCAAACCTCTCTCTCTCCCCTTCCTTTCTCCCCTCCTCCTCCACACGTTTCCCCTCTCTCTTTCTCTCGCTCTCTCGTTCTCTCTTCTTCACTCTCAGAGATAAAAGACTCTTAACTAGCTCAAGGTTAATGGAGCCATTTTTCCCACAGAGGAATTCTGGGTATGACTTACTCTTCCAGTGTACCCCACAATGCACTACAGAGTAATGCTCAGATATATTAAGCAAATTGACGCCATATAGCCTCAGTTGTTAACATTCCCAGAGTCCTTGTGCTCGAACTGTAAGCAGAGGGTGCATTTCTTTGGTTTTCTCCTAGGTAGGCTGGCAGAGCAATATGTAGAGCAATTACCAGTGAGATAGGAAATTCTTTCAAAGGTCAACTGGCATTGTTTAAAAAGGAAACTGAGCTTAGAATTGTCATATATATTCGCTTATGTGTGCAATGCTAATGTATTAACTCAGCTGTCCTTCGGATTTTTGATCACTCGCTGCGTTGAGTCAATTTCTGCGGTAGCTTTGAATTTGAGAAGTAGGTCCAAGCCACAGAGGAGTGATAGCAAAAAAGGAATTGGATGCTAGAAATTTAATTAATGAGCTTTTAAAGGTTCCGTAGGAAGGATTTAAGTAGGTCTGAAAAAGGCGAGAAAGCTGATTGGGAAATTCAAAGTTTAATTTTGGAAGCTCTGCTCTAGCTATGGAACAATCAAAGGACTGCACCTATCAGCTACAAAGAACAGCTAGACAGCTGTTGTTGTTTTGGGTTTTTTTTATAAATGTTTCTGTGTTGTGTCAAAATGATTTCTGGTGATTTAAACTAACAGATAATCACAGCTGCTGTCTAAATCCATAGTGTTTAAAATTACAAAATGAAAAAAAAACTTCATTACCTGTGAAGACTGTGTCTGTGTTTTTAACTATTTCTTGTACAAATATATGAAATCTTTTATGAGGAGACTGGTGCCAAGTAGCTGAATAATGGGGAAAGGGATTCTGTTCGTATAAATCTTAGCAGTGTTACCAACTCTACAATATAAAAAAATTAAAATGTTAAAAAGTGACAGCTATGGTACATTTATTTTGTGTTAAGCTAACCGAATCTAACTTCTTGAGTGCCTGGCTTATTTGAAACATTTTTTTCATTGATCATTGATAATGCTGCAAATCAGAAATGTACATACTTCATTTACAACAGGGTTCTTTTTATACTTTTGTAGATTCTCATACATGTCATACATGGTTGTCTTTATGTAACTTAATTTTTTTTCATCCCGCAGGTGCCATTTTCATAATAAACTTCTCTTGGATTTGTTACTATCTGGCATCATTTCTTTTACATATAACCATCCTGACTAATGAATGCTGGTAGTATTTGTTTGAGCAGGTATTTTTTAATCGTTTTGTTAAAAAAAAAAAAAAAAAAGAAAATAACTAAAATACAAGAAAAAATAACCAAAAATCAAAGAGGAAAAAGCAAGATTTTATTAACACTTGTGAAATGAAGAAAAGAAGCTGTCAAGATGTAGGTTAAGAATGCTAATCCAAATACTACAACAAACTTGCCACCATTCTAAATTCTCAGCTACCCCAACTCATTGTCATATTGAGCATTTTTATGCACATTATCAAAGCTGAATAATGGACCTGCAACATTAACCACTATGGAAAGTGTGCATTTTTTCCTTGATTAATGCACACTGGAAGAGGTCAGCTTTTGTACATTAATCATTTAAAATGCACTTTATATTTTCATTTTTATACTCTACAATGTTACAGTGAAACTCTTCAGTCACATTATATCCTACCTAGGCTGATGATTCTTTTAAACGTGTACTTTCTTTCCCCAGAGTGGCGACCTGTAAGTTGTTGGTGTCGTGCTGCTAGACATTCTGCCTTACCAGCTGAGGACAGAAACATTTGCCAGTACAGAACTGACAAGGCAAAAAGCCTAGGTCCCACAAATGAAAGGGGGAAAAAAAAAGTCAAATATGGTTTTGATACACAGATATCCACACACAGTGGCTGGCCTTAAAAAGGGAGCAACCTGCATAAATTCAGAAAAAAAAAGGCCCAAGGACAAGTGGTTTTGGTCTCTGCAGTGAAAAGCAGGGAGAAGCTAAGGTACAGGAGGTGCCACCCCAGGTACCCATCACTGTGTTCCGACTCTGTGGCAGCTGCTGCATGTGCAGAGGACGGGCTGGGGGTGGGACAGGAGGGGAGCAGAAGCCTTCTCACCCACCGCAGTTCTTCATTCATTGCCTTTCTTTGCAGTGCCTCTCCCACCTCTGACAAGTATTTCCAAATTACATATTTTATTTGGTTATTGCTGAGTATGCAGTCTCTAAGAATGCAAATTTGCCAATAGCTAAAATCTCTAAGCAACTTTGAGTGCCTAATCTTTTCTCTTCTGTATGTCCACTTAGAAATGAATGCTACTGGGCTCGTCATTTTGGGTCAGATTCTGTTTGCCTTATTAATGCTGAATAAAACTGTCTATTCACAGTTTACAGCACAACTCTTTACAGTGAGAGATACACTCAGCTGAAGTAAGAGCATGTGAATCTGGCTTGCTGGGCTGATTAAAAAAAAAAAAAGTATGCACAATTATAGCTCAGTGAGCCAGCCCAGTACCTTAAAAGACTGAAGTCTGGCTCTTTGAGCTTCCAAGCAGTTCAGGATGCCCACTTCCCAGGCTCCAAGCATCGAGTTTGATACAACTCCAAGTTGCAGGGGGTAGAAAGGAGCAGAGGTTAGCGGTGCTGCTTTCAGCTCTGCTTGCGTGTTCCAGTTGGCAATGCATCTTGTTTATGAGGTAGCTGAGGGTGCCAATGCCAGCCGGGAGGAAAACAGAATTTAAATGCAGATTGAAAGAATGACCAGAATAAAGCTTAATGGAAGAATAACATGCCTGTTCCAAATAAGCATTAAGCAGTATTAACTAAAGCCACTAATTCCAAGAAGGGGCTTGAGAGGGGCATTTCTGAGCTATTATAAGGGGTTTTTTTTATCTCAACCATAATGCCTACATATGCATCAGAGCATGGAGTTGATGGTCAAACTTAATAGACTGCTCTAAGATTTGCAGTTGAATGAGGAAGTTTGTGTATTAAATTAAAGAAAATTATGGAAAGGCCATTTCATGGGGAGTTTTCATAGTGATGTTGCACTCGTCTATCTCTGGGGAACAGATTTTTTAAATTATTATCTGCAGCAACTTGAATAAACAAAAGCAACTGCTTGAAAGGGTTGAGCCCTTTGAAAATGGTTCTTTGGAGTAGGCCTAGCTGCCATCTTTGTAATATTTGAGGAAAAATTTTTGCTGTGCAGGAAGTTGGGCAAACTTTCTCAAGTCATTTCATCAAAGAACATTTCCTAAAACAACTGATCTCAGTAACTGCCATCTCTAGAAAATTTGTTCCTGACCCACTTGTTTTGCAAGATGATGCATGCAGGCTACCTGAAGGGTTGCAAGAGGAAAAGGGCTCTTTCGAAGCCTCGTGAATCTGAGACGTTACAATGAAAGAGAAATATTTCAGGAGTACTTAAATTATCAGCTCTGACAGCTTGCACCGGCGCTTTTGCACAGTGGTCGTGTCACTGGAGTAACTGCGATGCCCCTGACAGCACATTTATTGTTATGATTCTAGGAAATGCATTAGTTTAAATGTGTCAGTGCTCTCAGAGCTATTTGCATAGTATTTTCCCTTCTTACTATTGTAATTTCTTTATTTTCATTTTAGGGCTGGGGGAGGAGGGTGGAAAGACTGGATATGCATTGTCAACTAATTTAATGAACTGTCATCTATCCAGTGAGTTTACTGAAGAGCCTACAGAAATATTAACAAATGGGATGTCACCAGAGCCACTGATGCTCAGGTAAGATCAAACCATTTATAAAACATGCACATGCATGCACCCAGACATTCAGATCTGCTACCTCTGAAAGCCAGCTGGGCTTTCAGACTGGGCAGGGTGGTACCTATGTATATACGCATAATAAAGCTCCTTTCTTCCTCTTTCACCTATTCTTTCATCTTTTCATAAGTGAGAATTGGAAGCTATTTTCATAAAACCACATCCACATTTTTTCAGCAAATCATAGAATCAGAGTGGTTTGGGTTGGAAGAAACCTTAAAGATCACCTAGTTCCAACCCCCTTGCCATGGGCAGAGATGCCACCCACTAGATCAGATTGCTTAAGGCCCCATCCAACCTGACCTTGAACACTTCCAGGGATGGGTTATCCACAACTTCTTTGAGCAACCTGTTCCAGTGATTCACCACTCTCTGAGTAAGGAATTTCTTCCTAGCATCTAATCTAAACCTGCCCTCTTTCTGTTTAAAACCATTGTCCCTTGTCCTGTCAGGATCTTTTTAAAAGAAACAAGACTTGAGACAAGCCAAGCATGCAGAGTTCTTCTTTTAATTGGCCTAAATCAGGTTGAGTGTTCTCCCCTATAGTTTTGTTCAGAATACTAAAGTCAGCAAGAGAGAGTGGAAGAACAGCTTTTATTTCCATAATCACCATGAGATGAGTTTTTCAGTAGAACAAAATCTCAGAGTAGTTCAGACTTATTTCATATAACATATTTCACATTTCTAGAAGTATCATACGCTAGCAGTAAATACAGAGAGCTTAGTGACTCGAGTCTGAAGCCAAGCAAATGAAGTCAATAACTGTGAGTTTGATTACATTTGTAGGAAGTCATAAGTTTTTCCCAACTTGTAGGAGCTGTGTAGACTAGATGCAATGTGGAAAATAAGAGATCTTTTAGCAGACACCAAAAGTACAATGCGTACAGACTTAATGCTTGGGCAAAAAGATCATCAGGACCTGATAAAGGCTTATGGGAAGTCAGTGGGATACAGTTGGCATGCTTTGCAGACAGAAGACTGGATTGCCCAGTACTTTGTCTCAAATTACCTTTCACTGACTCTAGAGACATGGAAATATTGAGAGTATCTTTCCCCTTACAAGTTTTCCTGAGAAGAAGGACCCCTTGCTTTTCTTATTTGTAATAAAAGGGAACATAATATTTTCTGGCAAAAGGAAAGGAATCAGGTTTTCCTCTTGCTTTAAAAGCATTCACAGATTTATAGCGGAAATGACAGGAACAGGATGTGTTAACCATATGACCCCAGCAGAATGAGTCTACTCTCTTGACTGATTTAAAAGTTTATCTCTGTCCTTTGAACAGCCACAAAGGGTCAAGTCTTGGTCTTGCTCAAATCAATGAGAGCTTGACTAAAGACTTTAATGGCTTCAAGACCAAAGTTTTGAGCCAATACTCATAATCAAATAACAAAGCATGAACGACAGACCAATGAGTCAGGCTAATTGTTACACTGCATCGTTTCCTTTCTAATCCTGGACCGCACTAGTCACACACTGAGAGCAGCTCTTTTTTGTTTAATTTAAAAGTCTTTCCCAATTTTCCAAAGCTGCATGGTCTACTCCTTCCAGAGATTCCTACCTCTAAAACAGGTGAGGAGTAAGGCAAAGGCATAGGTAGGACTGCGAAGACTGCCTTCTCACCCAAGGTCTGTGGGAGTGGGCCTGGCAGCCTGGGTCTTTAATATGAAAGCAATGGTGGAAACTCTGCTGGACATCAAAGCTAGTATTTTCTTGGACTGACAGCAGTACTAAGTGATGGCAGCACCAGCATCACCAGTACAGCCTTCCCAGACCCTCTTTTAATATCATCCAAGAGATGGGAAAGTTTACACTGTAAGGAGGTGAGTATTCATTGAAACCAGTTTCCAATTTATATTCAGTACCATGAATTTCTGAGGTCTCTTAGCATCCTCTGTTGACTCTCCTGTACTTTTTTTTCTTTCTTTTACCCAGTTTTCTGCTTGATTACAGCCTGAAAGATAGCATCTTGCACGGTAGTGACAAAAAAATTATTTAATCCCAGGAAATCCAGTCTCCTTAGATCATAGCAAATGGATAGAACTAGGATTCTCCAAAGATTTCTTTGAGCTGGAAACACAACCTAAATGCTATGATTCATTCTCATAGCAAGGACCAAGGGATCTTGGACTGTTCAGTATAAGATGAGTTTCTGAGAACATGCCTCCCACTTATTGCTCACTGGCACTTCAGAAAAGCTTTAATTTTTGCCCTCTCTCCCATTTAAAAGGAAAGGTCCTTGCTGCTCTGTCCTTTTGCCTTGCTATGAGACCTGCATCTTATGTGCCTGACTTGGGTCCCTTCAGTTCCTAGACAATTTTCTTCACTGAATAGTACCTGAAATTTTGGATTGCATGTTGGTGTGATCATTTGCTTCTCATTAGACTGTAGCTTTCATGTGTTCTTTTTGGCAGCATTTTTCTTCTTTTTTCCACCACCTTTGTTTTTGGCTTTGCCCGTCCTTATTATCTTTAGAATGTCTTCAAACACACACCCCAGGGTGCATCGGACTTCCCCAGCATGATCTATAACCATTACTGCCATTCCATGGGCCTTGTTACCAAGCCAATTTTACATCCAATTGAGTATTTTACTATCAGTCCCATACTTGCTAACCTTATAAATTAATCTGTTATGTGGCACTGTATCGAGAGCCTTTTCAAGTCCAAGCAAATTATGTCTCCTTCCACTCGCTGTCCACTTTCATTGTCACTTCCTCAGAGAAATGAATCAAGATGACCTTCTTTTTGTAAATCCATGCTGACTACCTCTAACCAATCTGTATTAGATTGATATTAAATCAGGACACAGACCCAAAGGGGGCCTGCTATATAAATGTAACCTAAGGTTGCTTCGTGTGGAGATGAGAGATGGGAACCACTGATACACTGAAGTTAGCAGTACCAGGTCTGATGGTTTGCCGATAACTTATTAGTGGCCAGATCCCTCCCCAGGGTCTCAACCAGAACTCCCCCAGAGAGAACAAAAGCTTTTACCACATTTGCCTAGCCTGTTTCTATTGCAGAAGTGAATGTGATCACCAAGGATGAGAACTGGTTCTGCTTTTATGCATCTGTGATTAAGTCAAGATCACAAAGACATTGCAAAATCCTCATTTTCAACAGAATGCTGTTCCACAGCTTCTGAGAGAGCTGTATCTGCATTGCCTAAGGTATATGTCAAAAGGCAGCATGGGTAGTTGTTTTCTGTACAAATGCAGCCAAAGGATGCCAAGAGAATCTCCCATCTTGACCAAGGTGCTGGCGAGCACGGGTGCTGTATCAACTGCAACAATTTTCCCAGTATCCTATCAAGATGTGGGACCTTGCTTCCCATGAAACATGTGTCTACTCTGAGCACATGTCACTACTGACTAATGCCAGAAAAGCAACTTTTTCCTTGGCAAACAGTGGGGTCAGGAACTACAAGGTGCAGCTGGGTGAACTGCACCTTGTCTCCTTACTTTTGCACACTGGGGTATGAAGTTGGCAGCCCGCACAAGCAGGATGAGGAAAGAGGCTCTCAGCAGTGAATCCTGGAAGCAGTTTAGGTATAAATTAAGTATGTTTTGCCAGCTTTTCTACTTCAGTGACTGGAAATACCTCCCTCAATGCTGTAAGCATAGCAGTGGTCTCTTTAGTTGGGGGGGAAGGGAAATCGATCCCACCAGTCTGTCCTGAGCTTGTTTGACAACATATGCATGAAGCACACTGACATCCAGAGGAAGTCAAAGACATCCCTCAGGAAACTAACCTTTGGCCTTCTGCCTCATAGGACACCCAAGGTGCACAAAGTGAGCCTACGCCCTATGGAGGCTTATTGCTTATATCCTATATACACACATATGGTTCCCTTGTGTCTTCAAATCAGAAATGTGGTAGTCCGTGCATGGTGGGAGAGATGTTGCTTTGGGAGAGTTCAGCACAGTCAGTGCTGCTGCAGGACTTAGATATTCTGGCAAACATCCACTGAAACAAAGGAAAGAGCCCCCCCAAAACAGTTTGGCTTGTGTTCAAGGCCTTGACCCTATAACAGCCAGTACAGACATGCTCAGAAAAATAACTTGCAGACACAGTAGGTCAATACAGAGAAGCATAACTTAAAGATAAGGGTTATAAGGGTATAAAGAAGTAGTTGGCGCATGTCTTCCCTGTTTGGAAGAAAAGATTGCTCATGTGCTTTATGATGAAAGAGTTCTGAAAAGAAAGTAAGACTATCATGTATTTCTTATGCAAATATTAAAGCAGAAAGGCAAAAAGAAAAGCAAATCATGTTGCTAGAGTTCTCATGTTCCTAGTAGGTTCTGCAGGTAAAACATATAGTCTTGTCATTGTCATAAGATACATCACAGCTACATGGAGTCCCACAGTCAAAGAAACATGGTTTGATATCAAGTGCATCATGTAAAGTTACACATAAAATCCAAATTACCTAACATCTTTAAAGAATCAGCTATTGAATAACCATACACCTTAGAAAATGCATCAGACATCTGACAGCAAGTTATATAACACACCCTTCAAGCAGAAATTGTAACAATGCTTTTCTAAACAAATCTGGTCATGGGTGAGAGGTCAGATGATGGTAACCTTCCCTTCTGAAGGTAAAACCCCGTTGAAACAGTGACCTTGCTGACACTAGTGAGAAGGCTGCTCTACATATGCACGATTTGTAGAGCTAAATCCTAGACAAATTAGGAACAATAAAAAGTGACCCAAAAATGTAAACAAAAACAGCAGTAAAATAATTTGTCACTACTGTAAGGTTCTGCCTATGATTTCTGCCATATTTTTGTGAGCAAATACTGAAGTTTTATGAAGGATCAAAAGCACCTTTTCATTACTATGTTTCCTCCATGTTACCCTGCAGCAGATGAGTTGTACTTACAGGAATCAGCAGTGGACTTCAGAGAAAGCATCCACGAGAGCAGAGGGTGGGAACTGACATTTGAGATAGGAGATATCCTTTAACTTCGTCATTCAGTGTCTGCAGGACATTTGCCTTCTCTGCTACTTTGTATCACAGCTCGAACATCCCCATACACCAAAAGTGATCTGGCTCCCCATGATAAGCAGGGACTCACAGCAGCCAGACAGCTTGAGCACTGAGTGGCAGAGTCACAGCGGGGCAACACAGGACATGGAACTCCACCAGTCCTGCCTTGCATACATCATTCCCGGCCGGCAGTGTCAGGGGCACACTGACTTGGGTGGGTGTGAGCACAGCACAAAATTTCTAAGTACACTTAGGGCCATTAAAGTTAAAATCAAGTTGCTTAGAATATGAAAATTCGTATGACCAGAAATCATACCCTGAAAACAATTTTCCTGAGTTTCATAAAGATTAACTTCAAGATTGGCTTAGTACCAAGTTTAAAAAGAAGAATACAAAGCTCAAAAACTCTTCCATTGCTTTAAAGGCATGGTGCTGAGGTGTGCATCACTCAAACATGCACCACTTCAGCTACGTGATGCTGCAACGAGACACAGACTTTGTCACCCAGTCATGCATTTATTTCCATACTTAAATTCATGTTTCAATGCAGGCAAGAGAAGGCTTTTTGAAACTGAATTAAACCACTACAATATTCTAGACCTTTGCTTTGACCATTAACAACATAAACCTTCCATTCTTACAGAGACTACAGAGGGAAAGATAACTCTCTATAGTCAACACGTCCCCCTAAAAAGTGGGGAGAAAAAGGCGTCTCCTTTAAGAGATTCTTGTGTTGGCCCAAAATATCTTCTCCCCATCTATTTTGGTCAGGTCCAGAAGAAGATAAAACACTCGAGAGAGTGATAAATAAATGAATCTAACAAAACAATTACTTCTAATTCCCTAAAAGTGTGTTGTGATATTACTCAGTAGAGCTACTGAGTTACAATGCTGCTGCTGCTAGCAGTCATATTACCACCAGTAGTAATGTGGTGCACTGTAGTCATAGTCTCACTTCTACTACCCTACAGCAGTGATGGTAGTGTTACAAGGGTAAGTTCAAAGTACTGCTGGATATTTCTGTGCTTATGAAAGTGCACTTAGCTGGGAATGCTTGCTTCCAACTTCCTCTCTGCTTGCTTCTACCCATTTTGGTCACTGATAGACTCATTTTTTCATTTGTGTACAAGATCCCACACTGTCAGAGGTTAGCAAAGTAGGCAATTTGGAGTCTTTATGTTAGAATATTATTCATCAGTTGACCTTGTAACACTATCATTTGATAACTGCATATGACACAAGCATTTAATACTCTGTCTGGGCTGACAGATAAAATTCAAGGCACAAATCAGTAACTGTCCGAGGGCCTCATCACCACAAAGATGGCTTGCCTTTTCATGCCATGCCCAAACAAATACTGCCCAAAGAAATCTGCATAAGCTATCAGGAGGGGTTCAACATGGTGGGTCACCAGTTCTTAAAATCAGTTACTTTATAATTTGCCACAGAGGGAACTTGACAGCCTTGTAGGGGGCATGCAAGAAGCTTTTCTTTAGTTGTCTGAAACAGCTGATAAATGCTGTGATGTTATATGTCAGAAATAACATTTTCTTTGATTATATGGGTAGGTCTAGGAACCTCTGCCCCATACTGTGAGAACAGGTCCCAGACCAGGGCTCAAAGAGTACCTAAGCGCTGATCGCTAACTCAAAACGGCATGATAGTATTAAAAATAATGATAATAATGATGAATTGTTGCACAGTCTTATTCATAATTGTTCATTACAACAGAAATCTGATTAGATCTTCAGACACATCCCATCCATATACCAGACAGCCCTCTGCTGAGCTATAAAGGTGAGTGGCACGCGCTCAGTGAAGCTGACCCATACAGTGAAATGGTTTATGAGAAATGACGATATATGATGAGAATACAAAACTTGATAATGGGTTTATTTATTGATTGCAAATAAAATTCATGAACTGTGAAGCTGGAAACTGCACCCGAGGGAATTGGTCCAAGAGGACATTAGGAGGGGAGGGGGAGAGGGAGAAAGAGAGAGGGAATGTATTACATGTAAACTAAGTTAAAGGTTGCCTAAAGGCTTCTGATTCCACAAGCGGAGCCTCTGAGGATAGGTTCTGAAAGCCTTTAATGCTACTAAGGCTTTGACAGTAAGATATTTGCATATTTTGCCTACGAACCCAAAACGCTGTATTAATTCATTTTTATTTACCTTTCTGCCACTTCTAAAAGAAACCTCGCAGGAAGCTATTAATGACACTGCTTCATAAGAGATAATTTTCAGAGAGGCTTTGCAGGTAGTGACTGAAGGGGGGGAAAAATGTGTGTCAAATTTAGGTTATTAACAATATAATCCTTAAACAGACAGTATCTCAAAGACTAATTCATCTTCAAATTTTTCTGTAAAAACTGCATGATCCTTCACTCTGTGTGCATGCAAATTTATATTGCATGTCTTTTTTTCTTCATGTTTACTAGGAAGGGAAGCAGGGGAGTTTTGCAGTGCTGGGCTGGAGGGTGGAAAACACAATTTTGCTATGGCACCTTCATGCTATGGCACCTTCTATTCAAATTCAGGTCCCTTTCTCCACAGTCCACCAGCAAAAGCAACAGGCAAGCAGCTTTCTCTCACAGACCATATGCAAAGTAACAGGGTAGCAAACGGGACAAGATGCATTTTGCTGTAAGTTACACAATACTTTTTGCTTAGTGCAATGCCAGGTTCTTGCTGGACAAAGCTTTGGACAAGCTAAATGAGAAGCAATTGCTCTTAAATCTGTGGCTGCAAGAAATCAGGAGTCCCATTTAATACAATTTTAACTGCATGATTTTTAATACCCATATGGCAAAAGGAGTCTTGACCTTTTCCCTACTTAAGCATAAAGTACCGAAACCTTTGTGTCTTCCCACACTGAGAGAAGTGAAGACCGTTTTCTCATGTGAATTTATAATGTTCGGTACAAGCTTCTTTTAAACTTTCCTGTTGTTGGAGGTACATTTTTCCTCCCTCTACTCTGATCCTTTTAAGATATAATTTATTAGAGGTTTACTCTTCCTTCCTGTATTTTTCTGGGTGTTCTATTTATAGCCTTTGTAATGTCAAAATTATTTCTGAGGAAAAACCCAGAGTCATATATATAGGCAACATAAATGGCCCCATGCCGCTGCCCAGTCCAGAGCCACAGCCTAACAGCCCTGCACCACAGCAATGACACAGCATGGTGGAAAGGCCTCCGGTTCCAGTAGAGCCTTACGTGTGGTCCAGAAAGGTTTTCATGGCTCTGTACCGAAAGGCTACAGCGAACTACAGTTATATTTGTTCTCTGCAGGTGCTGTTTTGTTTTCCTGGGGTTTTTCCACACAAAGTGAGGAAACATTGCATCTGGAAAATTATAAGTTCTGCTCATGCCAGTAGCTATTTTGGGAGAAGCAGCCCTGTGACACCATTAACACAATTAATTAGTAGCAAACCCCGAAGATGTTTCTTAGATCATGGCACAGAGAGATAGTAGAGAAAGTAGGAAAAGAAAACTCTGTATAGGGGTCTTCAAAATGGGATATTTCCTAAAGAAATTAATATGGGGGAAAAAAGGAAAAGAAAAAAGAAAAGAAAGAAAAGAAAAGAAAAGAAAAGAAAAGAAAAGAAAAGAAAAGAAAAGAAAAGAAAAGAAAAGAAAAGAAAAGAAAAGAAAAGAAAAGAAAAGAAAAGAAAAGAAAAGAAAAGAAAAGAAAAGAAAAGAAAAGAAAAGAAAAGAAAAGAAAAGAAAAGAAAAGAAAAGAAAAGAAAAGAAAAGAAAAGAAAAGAAAAGAAAAGAAAAGAAAAGAAAAGAAAAAAAGAAAAGAGCTCAGGAATGTAAGGATGTCACAGAAGCACAGAATCACAGAACATGCTGAGCTGGAAGGGACCCACAATGATCATCAAGTCCAATTCCTGGCCGTGCACAGGACCATCCCCAAGAGTCACACCCTGTGCCTGAGAGCGTTGTCCAAATGCTTCTCAAACTCTACCAAGCTTGGTGCTGTGACCACTTCACTGGGCAGCCTGTTCCAGTGCCCAGCCACCCTTTGGGTGAAGAACATTTTTCCCAGTATCCAACCTAACCCTTCCCTGACACAACTTGAGGCCATTCCCCCGAATCCTGTCACTGTCACCACAGAGAAGAGATCAGTGTCTGCCCCTCCTCTTCCCCTCACAAGGAAGTTGCAGACTGCAGTGAGGTTTCCCCTCAGTCTCCTCTTTTCCAGGCTGAAAAGATCAAGTGACCTCAGCCACTCTCATACAGTTTCCCCTCAAGGCCCTTCACCATCTTTGTTGCTTCCTCTAAGTACCAGTGCTTGAGATATCTTTGAAAACTTGCAGTAGGTCTGTGTGACAGCATCCTTTCCTGCTGTGTGTTACCCTGGGGACATGGCAGGACAAGGTGCCACAGTGGTGAAATAACGTGTGGAAACAGGCTTCTCCAATGTACATGTTCACAGAGTGTGCAGGAGTAGCGTCTGGAAGGTCTTTTGTGTTGACATTCATGCCCTGTAGTTCTAATATGACAATTATTTTATAATCCTTTAATATATTTTTACCTAATTTAAAGTTCAGGGCTGAAAGCAGATTAGCCATAGAGCTCAATTACTTAAATACTTAAGACTCTTACACACCAAAAAGAAGGAAAGTTTAGGTATTTCAGCTTTAATGCCCCATGATAATTTCCCGCCTTACTTGAAAAACAGCTGCAAAACAAATAAATTAAGTGAAACATTCAGGGACAGAAACTTTTTCTCTTTGCTGCTCTTCGGAGGGCATTATCAAGGTTTAATCTCCATTTGCAGTCCAGTAGGACAAGCAAACCACAGATACAGTTTAGTGGCAAACACAGTGGTGCTGGTTGAACTCGGTGACCTTACAGGTCTTTTCCAACTTAAATGGTTCTGATTCTTTGACCTCTAGATACCTGCAAAGGTTAGTCTGGAAGATCATGTACCTAATTCAGTTGCCATGCAAGTCAGCAAAGGCAAACCCAATCATTCACCCCCTCGTCCCTGATGGATTGAGTGCATCTGCTTCCAGATGCACACAGGATCAGCAGGACTGGGATGGGTCCAAAGATGACGATCCTGGCCCTTGGCATGCTGCATGCCACATCTGTCACCTACTGCCTTGAAGAAAAGCAGGACATGTCTTTGCTGCTAGTGCGTTGCCTATTGTTCATGGTCATTTTAGTCTGGGCAAATCGCCTCTAAATTTGTTCTCACCCCACCATAACTAGATAATGTTTGGCCTATTGTTTTGATCACCAAAATATGCACACTCTGCTCAACCAAATATACTTAAGCTTTTGGTTTTCCTTTGTTTTGTTTTGTTTGTTTTTTCAACAAGATACGGAGATTCACTAGAGATTTAACAACCACAGTACAAGCACTGTATCTGTACCATAAGCAAAAGTAGAAACAACTAGAAAGCTTCCTGGACTTTGTAAAATGTCAATAAAAATAAGATGGTTCTAAATAGTACTCTAGTTGCCAAATACCTTGCTTAAAACTACTCTTTGTCGATGAACAGAATTATAGGTAAAGTCATAGTTGTCCAGTGACTCCTTTGTGTTTCATTTTTACATGGTTTTATGACAGTTTCTATTTTTGTTTCTCTCTTCAGTAAGAGTAAGAATTCAACAGACGGGAAGAAAGTATATATTTTGTTTACAAACACAGGTGCGACAGATATACAACAAATGTAGACATGTACAAACTGTGTCTTAAGATTTCGCCTCTTCCATCTGCAAAACCTCACAGGAAAAGAAAGAAAACCTAATTTTGCTATATTTTCCAAAATAATTACTTCACCTGCTAGTAAATTTAGTATTTTAAATTGTCTGCTTATTTACCTGTATTAATTGCTTATTAAAGGAGCAGTAGTAAAAATAAGAAGTGGAAGAACTATATGCAATTGTGATGTCTAAAGAAGAGACATCATGTTGGAAAATGATTAGCTATTCAAAAATGATCATGTTAAACTTAGTCTAGTATAACAGACTAAAATAGAAGCCATTTGAGGCAAATCCCCCTGCTCCTATTAAGACATATTTTTTATAGATATAATCCTAATTTTAATCCTTTCCCTCTGAGTAACAATGCTAGGTGTTATTCAGGTTAACATCATCCTTTGCGTTTATTTTCATTCTCTTTATAATGTAAAAAATGAAATTGAAATGTGCTCACAGTCACACTTGCAAGAGCTTTGGAAATCATGCAGCAAGATTTTTGGAGACCTTTTCTCCTGTTAAGTTTCAAAGACACACACTTACCAATTCCCTTCTAGTGGTTCCTTTCAGGAGATCAGCTGCATTAATTTAATTCCTCTGCTGTGGAGGAGTTAACTAATTGTAGTTAACGAAGACTACACCTGAGATAAAAGGAGCTTGGTGGCTAATTCTGCCTTTTGTTATCATTTGCTTGGTCTGAAGATAATAGTGGCAAAACTGATACTGTTAAAAAAAAATGAGGAGTACTTCAGGTTTGCACTCTAAGAAACACGACAGAGAAAGGGAGAGGTTGTTGAGGAAAAAAGCTGAGAAAATATGTCAGATTTGAAAAAGCATCTTTTTTACCTAAATTTTTCCTGTTGGGTTCCTATTCCACATGCTTGACTTATCCAAGCAGCCAATCCAGCAGTGCACTACCACCACTATCTATACGAGGGCCCACCACAACGTTCTGTTCTCCACACCACCCTCATCTTCCCACCCTCCAGCAGAAAGGACCATTCAGCTGGTCAGTTTGCTGGTGCCAGAGGCCACACTGCACGGGAAGCAGAAGGGTGTGAGACCTGCAGGCCCTCTGCACCCCTGGCAGGTGCTGGGATTGAAATATGCCTGTCCAGAGATGGGATCTGTGCGTGCATGAGCACAAGTCTCTACATCCCTCCCCGTACTGTGTTTTGCTGCCTTGTGCCCCAAGTGGCTCTGGGGAGCCCTGTCCCCATGGGAGAAACACCTCTCAAGAATTATGTGTGCCTCACAATATAAATAGCAAAGCAGCACCTCAGCCTTGTTTCCATAAAAAATTTCTTTTCTTTTTTTTTTTATTAATCTAGGCTTTCTAAACAGCAGGGAAGCAAAGGGCATTATTCAGCTCCTGCACAGTAATGAAAAATATGTGGCTAAAGTACAACGTACTTAATACTTTAGCTGAAAAACGAAACACCTCAGCACACACATAAGCATCATTTACAAAACATATAAATCTGCAGATGATTTCAAAAGTGCCCGAGTTCCTCAGGATGGGTTGCACTAGAAATGTCAGGGGGGTGCTGGGACATTCCTCAGCCAGCCTTCAAGGCCTGGAGGACACAGTCCACTGCAGGGCCACTCTCTCTGCTCACATGTGAGGCTGAGGAGGGAGGAATATGCCACACCCCAACAAGACAGGGGACTGCATGGAAGACTGCTGGAAGGCCCTTCATATTCACCTCTCCACTGCTTGCAGCTCCAGAAGAAGCTGAAAGAGGCACGTGACTGCATGGAGATGGGTGCAAGCATCATCATTTAACAACATGGGAAGTAAAATAAATCACAAAAAAAAAAAAAAGATAGCTAAACAAAGCAAAAAATTTAAATTTTTTTATAAAAACGTCAGAGCATCTCAGAATCATCGCTGTGATCTAGAAGTTATGAGCCATTGCCTAATACAGCTTGTACCACTTGGTGGCAACACTTCCATGTTTGATTTATTGAACTTTTCTCATAATCTTTCTTCTGATACTTAAAAGGACAAGAGTAGGCTCTGGTATATGCAATTAATTACTGCAAAGAATAAAAATAAAAGGTTTGAATGACTTTGGTACTACTTTCTGTCCAGGACTCATACTAAATTCTTTTCAAGATGATGTTATTTTATGTCCTGAGACATTTCTAATACGAAAATTTCACATTCCTCAGACATCAGTGAGAATTTCATCAGCCATTTCATCTTGAATACTGGCAGAAGATAATTTCTTCCAATGTGCAACCAGAGCCATGACAGAAAGTGTTGCCTAGCTGCTTGTAGAGCACCAGGTGCTCAGGAAAGACAAGCTAAATGGCTACCACTGTGCAGGTTTCTCCATTGCAAGTGTGTTTTAAGACTGCAGGTGAACAGCTGAAGCCCTTCAGCTGTAGTCTTGCACGGTGCACAAGCAACAACCATGCCATGGCTCACTCTTGCAGTTTAAGTTTGATCTGCAAGACTCATTCTTCCAGCAAAGGTAGCTCAGTGTCCCCACCTGCTCAACTCTGGGCACCCCACTAAACCTGACAAGCAACATCATTAATGTCAATAATTTCTAAATTAAAGGATGTGCAAACTCATTGGCATTGGGCCCACACACCTGCAGTTTGTGGTGTTGTGTTCTGCCACCTGTCTCTACACTAACATGTCACTCTAAGGCTATCAAGGGCCAGGCAGGATAATTTTGGGAAAAGCAACCCAAAGCCACTCAGTGGCCCAGGGGTGGTACTGAGAATGGGGATGCTCCTGGGTCTCCGTTCACAGTCACGGGCAGATTCTGGGTAAAGAAGTCCTCAGCAACTGTAGGTGAGGTTCATGTGCTGCAATAGCCTGCAGGAGTGCTCACCAGCCCAGACCATGGTAGCCCCAGCAAGAATGGGAGCAATGCACAAGGCTCTGTAATGACCAGGTGACTGGCCAGGATTTAGGAATGCTGAACATCTGTAATCATTACCAAACCAGGAGACAGCAGCCAAGTGAATAGAGCACCCAGGCTGCCGCTGGCCTCCCTGGGTCCTCTGCTGCATTTCAGCTTCCCTCTGAGACTACAAGCCCCCTATGAGACATAGGATTTAAAAAGCATTTTTAAAAGAATAGGTTTTTCCACCCACCTTGAGCCTGTAGCCCAGGTTGCACTCGCAGTAGAAGGAGCCAGGAGTGCTGATGCAGCTGCGCTGACAGCCGTGCTCCTGCTCTACACACAGATCCACCCCAGCAAGACAGAACAGGCATTACATCAGTCAGACACATGGGGACCCTGGCTCTGGCACATGTCCTGTCACTGCAGTCACAGCCACCAGGACAGCCCACACAGCCCCAGCCCTTCCAGCCCCAACACTCACCTGTTGATTTCCAGTGCAGACATGGGCACTGTGCAGAGAAGGTTTCTGAGCCGCCCCAGCTTTCTAATTTACCCAAGTGCGAAATCAACACTGGGTATTAATTGATATTGCTGATCGCTTGAGCTGAGTAAGCATAAGCTCAAGCTCAGCTGTAACGTGCTGCAGGAGCTCCTGTGCAGCCAGGAGCCTGTAGAGCCAATGGGAACTGGGCAGCAGGGCAGGCAGGAAACAGGCAGAGCATTGGAGGCAAAGGCATCAGGTGCAGGAACATATCAGGGCCCTGGGAAGCAATGTCTTGTCAGCCTAGACTCCCCCAACGCGGCAAGCTGAGACTCACCATGGCACTGGTGCAGTCCCTGGCAAGGAAACACTGCCTGGAAGAGGCTGGCAGCTGCCTTCTGCCCTTCAACAGGTGCTGAAACAGGTAAGGTCTCACCAGACTGCTGCAATGCCAGGTCTCCAGCAAAGGCTGCCAGCATGGTGAGGGACAGACAGGTCCTGACCTGTGCCAGCACCATCATGGTGCAATACAGCCTCCTGGCTCACAGCCAGACACTCCTGGGCCGCACCACGTGGCCAGGCATCTCTCAAACACAAACATGCAGTGGATGCCATGCACGTGTTTGCATAGGAGGTGACCCCGCTAGAGCCACATTAAAATATATACATGGATCTGTGAAATATATATATGGCTCTGGGATGTGTCACCCAGCCCTATCACACCCAGGGAAACCAGCTCCACATTTCCTGCACTTTAACATTCCCATCACTGCTACCACAACATCCTGGCTTGGGCCAGAGCTACCAGGCACAGGTGAAGAAAACCACATGCTTGCAAAGCTTGCAAAACTTTCCTTATCTCACATCGGGAAAGGTGAGCAAGTGAAAAGGCCACCCATCCCAGCACCTCCCCATTGGGGAGGCTGCTTCCCTGCCTATGCTACTCCTAGCAAGGACAGCCACCCCGAACACCCCTCTGTAGGGTATCTGCTAGCCCAGGCGAGAAGCAGGCACCCGACACTGGCAGCTCTCACACACTACAGAGCTTGTCCTGGAACTCTTTCCTAGGCTGCCTCATGAGCTCAAAGGACTCCAAGAGGAAGACATGTTCCTCCAGCAGCTGTGAGGCCATGGCCCACAGTGAATTCATGTCTGCCTGCTGGATGTCCGTGGAGTATATCTTTTCAGCAGTGTTCCAGGCTTGGGTGGCCACCCCAGTGACATGATCGTGGGGTCCATCCACCACAAAGAAGGCAATGCAGGGGATCTCGTTGTGCAGAGGATCTCGTTGTGCAGGGGGTGCATGCCCTCCTGCATGGTGAAGGCCATGCTCACGGTGTACTCCATGGCCAGTCCCCTCATAGTGCCCTGGGTCGCTGGCATGGTGTCGGAATCAGAGGAGCACAGGCTGACAAACTGGAAAATGCTGCTTTGGGCAGCTCTCCTGTTCCCTCCACAGCTCCAGTGTCCCCTGGGTTTTGCTGCATTTTGCCAGTTTCTGCCTAAAACTAGGGCTTGCCTTCTTGCTTGGATTTTTTTAAGGGCAGAAAAGGAGACCATGTAAAGCACAACTAAGATCACACACATGGCAGGGATTGAGCCAAAAAGCCTCCTTGGACATATAGATTCTACTACTTCCAGTGCAAACTGGGAGAGTGTTTGGCAAGTGAAATATTTTCCTTGACTTGTGTGCAATTAAGTCCAGGATAATTTGGCCTTAATGGTAAGCAAACACTTCGAGTCCCCTTTGGGATGACGCCCAGACCTGGGCTGTTTTCTCAACTGCTCCAAAGGTCTCCAAGACATACCCTGCTACTTTCTCCATTTGGTGCCTGCACTGTTTTTAAACTGGGATTGATTTAAATCCGTCTGCCCTGGGAGGAAAGAGGTTGGTGCCCATGGGTTTGCTTTGTCCTTCTTCCCTAGGAGACCCATGCAGAAAGGGGGTTCCACCTCATGCCTGTTAATTACTGCCCAGTTTTCCTGTAGCTGCATTTAGCTCTTTGTAAAGTCATTTATTAAATAGTAGGGAGAATATTTACCAAACCCACATAGACTTTCTGGGCTGTGCACCAACAATTCAGCACTTTTAATGAGAAATACAAGCTTTAGATTAATTTTTAAGCATTCCTTCGGTGTTCAGCAGCTGCTGGGGCTGGAGAGTATGGTGCTGTGCTTCCAGATGGCACCAGGATCTGGAAGAGGTGGTGCTTGGAGATATGCCTTCAAGGGAGGAGAAAAGAGCAAGGAGCAAGGCTTGGATTCAGCTTGAGAGAAGCGGAGGAGGAAGAAATCCATCTGAAGAACTTTTGATAGCATGCGGAAAAGCCTAAAATCAGTTTCTGTTGCAAACTCCCAGGTAATAACCAAGAACAAGGCATTTATGGGCAGAGGAGAGCCTGCAGTCCCAATGTTGCACTCTGCCAAGGGTCCTGCAGAGCCATCCCCATCCCACATGGCTGATGCTTTTCTCAGATCACAGGATATTCTGAGTTGGAAGGGACCCACAAGGATCATCAAGTCCAGCTCCTTAGTGAATGGCCCACACAAAGATTGAACCCACAACCTTGGTGTTATTAGTGCTCCGACCAACTGAGCCAATCTCAGGGCCAACACGAAAAGCACTTTGTGAGCCTCCTCCTGAGGCAGCAAGCTGTACAATGCCTAGGATGCTGTGGCAGATGCTGCATTTTCCAGGCCTGGGCTGGACTCTCCAGTTTGTATTTCCTGCGAATGGGAGGCCACATGCTGATCCAACATCTGCAGCCCTGCAAGGGTCCCAAAGACACTGAAGAGCCTTAGCCTCCCCCAGGGAGCCCTTGTGGGGTTGCTGCTGCAGAAGTACAGGTCTGGGTGGTGAGACAGGTGATCTTTAGAGCTGGGGTGCTTTTATCTACTCCTCCAACTCTCAGGAAACCAAGCACAGAAACCTTGAGATCAGCAGTGGACACAGGAAGCTGAGACACTGAGTGTTAAGACGGCAGGGGACAAGTCTCCTTTGTGCTGCTGCACAGGGTGATGCTGGTCAGGGTGCTGGCATGGGTGCTGTCCAGTGGGGATGGCAGAGGGATGCATCCCTTCAAAGTGCCAAGCCTGCTTGGGGAAGACATGCCACCTGCAGAGGCTGGAGACACCCCCATGTCCTCCAAAATGGCCTCATCTACATCTTATGGTCATGATTTGCTGACAAGGGGAATGAAAGGAAGCTGAGACTCCAACAATTTTCATGTGTTCCCTGGGCACATTTGCAGAGACTAAGCAAAGGAAATACACTAACAATAAAGGGAAAATGTTTAGCTTATGATATTAACATGTATATAGCAGCAACAATAGTATAGGTTCCAACCTTATATAAAATTTTGATAAATTGCCAATTTTAAAAGTGAAAGAAAAGTTTACAAGAACTACCCATGGTATTTAATATTAATAATAAACACATCTAGGCTCAAGTACTGATACTCAAAGTGGTTGAATTTATGATCACATTAGTTAACTCAAGTTTTTTCAGATATGTGAAATAACTCAACTGAGACTTACTTAAAATATACTCGGAAAGCAACACGGGTTTGCAAAGGGGAGAAAATGCTCAATGGACGTAGCAAACACTGACTCCCGGACACACACACATTCTTTTTAATCAGAACATGAACTTGCGGAGAGAGGGGAGGTTCCTGCCTTTAAAACCATATGCTAACATCTTAAAACCAAAGGCTAACTTCTGATACCCCACTGTATATTTCTTCATCATTCCCTTTTTTTTCCCCCCAGTATTATTTCCGTTAGTAGTGAATGATTGAAGATGACCTATAACTACACATTTCCTAGAAAACAGAGAACTCAACCAGCTTCATGGCTGTTCTGGACAGGAGGGAAAGTTGCTTCCTACTATATCTTGAGTCTAGATACAAAGGGGCATCACACTCAGGATTGCAATTCCTGAATTTGAGACAGGAAAAAGAGGATGAGAGGAATGCACAGCTTTAGGTTTGGACAACAAATAAGAGGATAAGTGTAACATGCATGAACTATGCTACAGGGAGCGGGTTCAAAAGGAGATACTGATGCCCCGTTGCTGTGGAAAATGTGGGTTCAGCTCTTTGCTGCCCAAGAAGACAAGAGGTGCTGCTCAGCACAGAGCAATGCCAGGCAGCAGGATCCTCCTGAGGTGTGTGCTCACCAAGCCCTACCTGCTGTGCAGCGCGTGCCTGTGGTACCTGCAAGTGCATCATGACAGAAATAAAAGGGCAGGGGAGAACAACCGCTCATGGCAGGGTTGGGCTGAACTTCACTCCTGGGGAAGGGCAACCCTGGTCTAGTCCTGCAACAATGCATGGTAGTGGTCTCCATAACCTTTACTGGAATAGGACAATCTCACACCTCTTCCCTTCATGGGATGCCTTGACCGTGTAGGCTCCAAAATAATGCTTACATTGACATGACACAGGACATGTCATTTAGCCTGGTTGGTCCTTACTCATTGCTCCAAGAGAAAAAAAATCACTTCTACTTACATCACTCCCGGCAGACACTTCTCCAGCCAAATCTCTGGTATTTGGGCAACTCCACATCTTCAGGCACTCCAGTGGTTCAGCATCCCAGCCAAAAGAAAGCTTTTCCCAACAAATGACTTGTAACTTCCCTGCTCCAATTTTATCCCATTTTTTGTGTGTTATGCATCACAGGTATAGAGAACAAACTACTTCCTTATTCTTTGCAGTAACATTTTCTGTATTTTAAGACCCTTAAAATGCTTTTACTTCTTCCTTCACTTGTCTTCCCACTCTCCTTGTCCTTGGAAGGAACAGTACCAGATCTTTTAGCCTGACCTCACAGGTTATACTTTGTAGGTCTCTGATCATACTTATTTTTACCAGTGGACTGATAAGGGAACATTTTTTTCCACATCTTTCTTGAAGACAGAAGCCACAGTATCTGAGTTCACACAAATTTCCTCTTGAATCACTGAAAAGATATTTATTCCCTCAGAAATGTAACAACTTCAGTGGGTTCAACAGAAAGGTCACACTCCTCCCTCACCACATGGACATGCTGTGTAGCCTAATACTGAAGATCTTCTCCTGTGGGATAAATGAAGCCAGTCTGACTCTCCTTGGGTAAGCTTGGTGTCTGACCTTTGGCATCCTGCATCCATCCACTGACAGACAGGGATCAGAGAAGGGTAGAGGGGGCAATTCCTCACCCTCCTGTTTTTGTCTCAGTGCTGGCTTTGGCTAGGGTAGTTAATTTTCTTCACAGTGGCTGTTTTGGATTTGTGCTGAACACAGGGTTGATAATACAGAGATGTTTTTGTTATCGCTGAGCAATGCTCATTCAGAATCTAGACCTTTTCTGCTTTTCGTACTGCCACGATGGTAAGGGGGCTGGGGGGTTGTGGGAGATGGGGAGGAGACACAGCCAGGACAGGTGGCCCCAAGTGACCAAAGCGATATTCCAGACCATATGACATCATGCTCAGTATATAAAGTGGAGGGAAGAAGGAGGAAGAGGGGGACATTTGGAGTGAGGGTGTTTGCTTCCCAAGTCACTGTTACACTTGATGGGGCCCTGCTCTCCTGGAGATGGCTGAACACGTGCTTGCCCATGGGGAGCAGTGACTTAATATTTTGCTTTGTTAGTGTGCACAGCTTTCACTTTCCCTTTCCCCATGTTTATCCCAACACACGAATTTTCAAGCTTTTACCCTTCTGATCTTCTCCACAGTCCAGCTGGTGGGAGAGTGAGTGAGCAGCTGTGTGGTACTTGGTTGCTGGCCAGGGTTAAACCACAGCCACCATGTGGGACTCAGGCCTAGAAGATTCATGTCTGCTCAGCACTATCATGACTTAGGCAGCCCTTGACCAACTAGCAGAAGATCTGCTGGTGCTCTGGGAACTCTGCTGAAATAAATGTAGATGACTGTGGTTGTAGGCAGGAGGTTGGGAAGCTCCAAATGTAGATCTTTGGCATGCAGTGTAGCACTTGGGGTACCCACGGCCACATGGTTATTAAATTTTAAGAAGCTGAGCTGCTTAACTGACGGTGGCTCCGATTCCTCCATCTCCTTGGCCCTGGGAGACACCCAAGCACTGCACTCATACAAATGCACCCAGACCACTGCACTGGCTTGGCTCTGTCATGTCCATTCATGCAGCGCAGGGAACTAAAAATAAAGTAATCAACCTTTCCCAAGTCAAGGAAAGATATCGCAGGTGAGAATGAAGAGAGTAGAAGCTAAGTAGAAGGCAAAATAAAACATTTGAAGAAAGAGAAATCAAAACAACTTGCTGTATTGACACTTGTTTTTAAACTAGAGACATAATTATCCTGTAGCAAGCTTTGGCTACAGAGAAAAGCATCTTGTCGGGAACTAATTAAAGAATTAGCCAGTGTTTAGCTTCTCATAGATAAAGGAGCATAAGCTTTGAAACAGAAGTGTTTGCAGTATGCTTCTGAAAACTCTCTGAAGACAGCCGAGCTTAAGTCTGTTAAGACTCTTCCTTTGACTATTAAATGTCTGTTCAGATGTCTTTTTTTTTTCTTCCTTGATTTTTTTCTTCTTATAAAAGAAGTTGCTGGTAACTTAACAGCAGGCATTTTCTCCCTTGCTTAGAGCATGGGGTGGTTTGTTACCACATATCACAGTGATGAACACAGGTCATCCACTGAACTACTGTATACGTGGGACAGGTGTCAAAGCTGGCATGAAATAGAGCATTTAGTAAATTAAAAGCAACTCACTGGCACTGCATGCCACATCAACCCCCCAAGATTTCGTTCTAACCAGACCTCTCCCAGGCACAAGGTGGATCAGCACCATGTCCTTGACAGACAATCTCTGGGTGCTGCAGGGAATGCCAAGTCCCTTTTAGGAAGCTAATCAACTTCTTGGTTCAGCAAGAGGGGACAATTACAGTAAGCATTGTCCCTCATCCACTTTAACAACGCAACATCCTCTGCCAGGGAAGGGATAACCCATCCTGAAGAGCAGGAGTGACCAGACTCTGCATGGGCTCCCATGGTGTGTGCTCAGAGCTGGGCACTCTTCTTGGGGATAACGGGCGTGGCTTCAAAAGCAACTTCTCTGCTCTGCTCACTCTGCTCAGCAGCCTGATGGGAGCTGTGAACTCATGTAACCACAAGAGATCTTCAGAGCTCTACTAGTTTGGACTACAGGGTCTTTCTTTCCATGCTTCTCACCAGCCCCACACACAGCAGGCTTTTAAGACCCAGTTACACTCTTGACTCCCCTCCTGTCAAATCAGGTCCAGGGTGTTGGCCAAGATCAGGCATCACAAACTTCCTCCTCTCTAGCAGAAAGACTGTGGGTGCCCAGCAAAGGAGCACTGGGGCATGCTGGTACTGACTGTGTTTACCACCATGTAAGAACTGCTGTTGACTGCAGTTGACCCAGTGTAGTTTATTTAGCATCTCCAGCTTTGTTTAAAATAAGCACACATGCAGATGAAATTATCCCTGCTTTCCACAAGACAGATAAAAAAACTCTATGCTTTGTGGAAGAGGATGGGAGTTTTAACCAATTCTCTGAAGTGGAAGTACTCCATAGAGACAACATTATGTGGGAAAGGGGAATCAATTTTTACTAAACCCTCTTCTACTGTCATGCTACTTTGCAATTTTCAGTGCAACCTCTGATATCAGATGCATTCTCAAGAGTCATGAGAATTGTCAGTGCAAATATATTTAGCCATATCCCTTTGGGTAGGTGGGGGAGGAAAGAAACCCCTAAATAGCTGTAAGATAACAATTATTGCAAACATATTTGCTTAGAGAAAGTTTAGTCAGAGTTCAAAGTCCTTGGCAGCTGGATGGCCAACGGCCAGCTTCTTCTCAAGCTGTCCCTACAAACCTTTACTCTTTGAGGAGCATGCTCAGAAGAGAAACCCCTCTGCTTTCCATAGGTCTTCTCCATATGCTCTAAGAACTCCTCAGTCTGAAAGAAATGCTTAAATAAATGGCAAATTATTTAGACATCTATTCCCTGTTTAACAAAAAAAAGGCAAAAGTCAAATCCAAGCCCTCCATGATAGAAACCATGTTTTAAATAGGAAAAGGGAAATTCTCACTATTCATAACATTGCAAAGGAATCAGAAAGTTCACAGCTCTACCAAATAAGTGAAAATGCCCTGGCTTTCATTCAACTGCACTGTTAGCAGGAGTGAAGAGAAGTCTCCCACACAGCCACAGGAGAAAACTGTGGGATTCAGACTGGAAAAGTAGCAGGGGGAGGATGTGAACACTGTTAAAAATAAAACTTATCAGACAACAATTGAATCGTGAGAATGTTATCTGGTTCAACAGGAGTATGAAAACAAATAGGCATTTCAAGAAGAGGGTCACTAGCAAGGTAAATAACTTCAAAATAGCAGGAAGTGACCAAGGAAATGTGCCAAGCCGAGGGCGACAAAAAAAATGGTTTCTCCAACAGCAGAAGACAGTCGTGGATACAGATTTCAGTGTCACCCTACATGCAGCTGTGTGGCACTGCACCCACCCATTGCATCCCTGGCCACAGTAAGACACAAGACTGAGGAGATTTGCACAGGACAATGTTTAACATGACCCAGTGTTTATTGACTCCTGCTACATATTTTTTTTAATAGTAACAGGAACACAAAATGTGATGTGTGGTAAAATACTACTAGGGGTTTCTACATGAATCCAATGCAAAGTGCCAGCATTGTTGACCAGCATACAACCTGACAAGAGAAGATGTAGTCATAACTCACTCTAGGATATCTGCTGGGAGTACATCACAGTCAAAGTAGAACTAGTCATTTGCCTGCAAATAGACACATTTTCTTCTAGATGCAAGTGGTGTTAGAGCCAGCTATTTTGCAACAACAAGAAATACATATAATATATTCCAACATTTTAAAAAACACGAAGGACTAAAACTGTTTAAAAATAGAAGGGGGAAAAAAAAGAGTGGATCTTTTTAGACACTATTTTGTAGAAGTCATTCTTCATAGAACCAGAAGTAATCTAGAGAAAAAGACTTATTAGAGGCTACTTTGCTCAAAAGGCCAGTGGTCACAGGTTTAAGAATAAAAATAGTCTCTTGATTTTCAGCACTGTCTCCTGGCCTTTTTCCCTCCCTGCACAACAAAAACCTCCTGTTGAAAATTGCGGCTTAGCGGCTCTGCACATTTTTCCCACGCAATTGAAAAGGCAACCATGTTTTTTAAAGAGCCATCAAAAACTTGCATGACATGCAGATATGAACGATGAAGGCACATTTCCAAAACATGAAACAAAACCCAGAATTTTTGGAGGATTCAAAATTAAATGCCTTAGAGAAAGCATTCCTTTTCTCAACTGGCTGACAAGTGCTGTTTAGCCATTTGATTCAAACAGTTCGCTACGAAGACAAAACACAAGGAAAAAGCCACTTTGAAATACCCTCCCCACTGTAGCAGCCTGCTTCCCTCACACAGAAGGACAATTTCATTCTTACAGAGCAGTTTGCAACAATTCTAGAGACAGGCAAGAGACTTCAAGGTAGGAAACCGAACACCTGTGTATTCCTACATGACTGACACCCCCCACACCCCACCTCCAATTAAACTACAGCTTCTTCAAGGAGATCATCCCACTGGAAACAGAGTAGAGATCTGCAACAGTGGACTGAAGAACTGGTTTCAAGATCTCAAGCCCTCAACTTTTTTTGCACTTGATTACGTGTGTTAATAAAGACAATGCTCTCTGCCACAGAATAAGTGCTCTGTCTTCTATATATGTAATAAAGATAAGGAAGATATTGGCTAAAAATGAAAATATGTACTTTATTTACAATAAATGCAACTATACTGCTTCATGCTCCATCCACCACACATGTTGCTGACAACTGCAGAAACCTGGCGGTAGCAACAGTGATTACTGAAGTACCTTCCTTTTTCAGCCCTTACACAAAGCTTTTCCCCTTCCACCACATAGCTTTTCCACTGTCCCAGGCTCCAGTAAGATGTGTACTAACAACGCTTTCTAATTCATTTTTAAGGTTACAGCTTCTAGAGGCAAAGCAATATTTGCTCTGCTCTGTTTTATCTGGTTTTCCTCCTTTTAAAATCATGTAGGAGTTTCAAATTTATGTGCCATTATCAGCTTTGCATAGTAATACAACAGGTTGTATTCCATCACCTTCTCTAAATAGTAATGCTGTGGGCCCTCTTTTTCTACACCTCTCACATTTCAAAGGGTTACCTCATTCTCAAGGAAGAGACCAAACTCTTTCGCCTCCCACATGAACATTTCAGAATGAGAATTTCAAGTTATCACTAAGTTTCTTTCAAGTCTCTGGTGTGTTACTTAGAAGCAACTGTAGTAGAATAATGTTTTTCCTAACATTAAAGGACATTTATCATATTCTTTGTCTTTTTCTAGTCTTGAGCTGTAAGAATATTTGTCACACGTGTTCCCTCATATTCCTCTCTTAAGGTGCACAGTGGTCAGGCCTATAAGACCATAGCTGGATCTCTGGGAGAAGCCAGAGAGAATAAGGGGTTTCTTAGCACTGCTGTATTTACATTCAGCATTCATGGGCCAGCTGAAGGATGCTCAGCTTTTTTTCTCTTTAAGATACAAAACTGCTTTAAAAAATACTCCATTTGCTATTATTATTTTTTATGTCATGAAAGTCATTTTTCTGTCCTATGCAGCTGTTACCTTTCTGTCACTGACGTTCAATAGTTGCCATTGCACACTACTTTTCCATTCCCTAGCTCAAGTGCAGCCCCATCACAGCACGACAAGCCAGCACAGCATGGGGAACCAACCACCTTCACCACCATGGGCAGGTGACACAGGAAAATACAGGATACTGAAGGGGGCATCTATTTGGAACATTTAATAGCGTCTGACACACACACTGACAGCATGAGATAAAAATGAATGCAAGTGAGTGTATTAAGTTGAGAACGATTAGTGTGAGTGATAAATATATCCACTGCCAGCTCCCAGCTTCATTAAGAGCTATTCTGAACTGCATACTAAGTGCTGGTTGTAGAAGTTTAGACAGATTGGAAACAGGTCACCAATTACTCATTGAGTCTAGTAGGCTTAAAAAAATAATGGAGAAAAAAACGTGTGCTTTGCCATTGAATAACTCTGACCTCACAGCTTGGGCACAGCAGTAGTAGTTCCCTGGCATCACAGATCAATTGAAACAGAACAGCAGTTTCATTTGAATTACATATGCATGCAAAATTAAACAAGTGTGTTCACTAAGAATATGCAGCATAATAATCAAGTCTAAGTTACCCATTATTTATCATATATCTGTCAGACTGCCAGACATATCTTTTTCTTTCAGATTCATATCTATGTCACACAAAACATAGCAGATGGAGAAGTTGCAAAGCAAACACTTCTCTACATGTCGTTGGCCTTAAGGGCCAATGCATTGTGTGCCATAAGCCTTCCCAGTTTACCAGACTTTTGGGAGAAAACAGCTGCTTTACCAAACTGTGAAAATAGAAAACATTCAACTCATCCTGCTCAAAACAGAAAAAAAATGGTTTTATAAAGTTGTGAACAGATACACAACTACTTTCCCCTTGGTCCTGGGACAGAAAGGGCAGTACAGCTGCACAGCTAGAACGTGCCTCTTGAAAAACAGACAAAATCCAGAAAATGCGATGACTGTGTAGACAAACATCTGGGATGTCATGTTATTGAAGAGTTGAACCAATGTTCTGCACAGTAAAATGATGAACAGTACATCAACAGCTCCATTTGGGACAGACCATAAAATGACACTCTACAAATATCCAATTTAATTATCCATGTCCAATATCTCTGTGCCCATTAGCAGTCTGCCACTGATTTTAAACTTGCAAAGCTTCTTTCCATTGAGCTAGAACTTTTTTTCCCCATAAAGTGCAAATAAGACTCAGGTTTTTACCACTAGTTCCAATGACCATTATCTTAGTTACAAGAGAGATCAAAAGCCAGTTGGCTGAGCCACTACCACTAGGCTTGAGTATCACATACTCTTTTTTTTTTTAAACCCTGGTTATTTTTTCCAGCAAAAGGCAAAGAGCAAACAAGTCTTTCTTCTACCAGATGCAGCATGACAGGAGGCTGCCTTTAGTACCATCAGCGTAAGATGCACATGCTAGACACAACCAGTGCATTCCTGTGCATAAAAATGTTTTGCCCTTATTTGCTGGAAATGGAAGTCATCTTTGGGATCTTATTTCCTCAGAAAGAGTTCATGAACAGTAGATTAGTCTTCATTAAGAGGTGCTTCTCTCTTCCTCGCATCTACAAAAAGAAGAAAAAGCAAGAAGTGGTTAAACCAGGGGGTTCTGACTGTATTCATCTGAAAACTCAGAAAGAGAAAATAGTTGGTTTATTTTCAATGGACAACACTTTCCATTTCAGAATCATGGCATGAATCCACTATGGGGACTGAACTGCTATACGATACCACAGCATGTTAACAAGGACAGTCACACAAAGATCTTGTACCTCTGTCATGTTCAAATTGAAGATGACTCATGCAATACTCAAGTAGCCCAATAAACTTTGAGACCCCAGATCAATGATGCTTTCCCCCACCACCTCTTGGCCCCTTTTTCATGATCCTCTTTAAGGGTGAAACCAGTATTTCCTTTGCATACAAGCTACAGAGATGACAACAATCTGTTCTGAAAATCATTTGACTAATTACAACTTTGCCCAGCTGCACACATTTTTAAAAAGACAAGCGTTCTCCACACTGTATTCTGAGGAGGCAGACCCTGAAGACCAGATCTTAAACTGCTCTAAACAGCAAACCTTTGATCATGGTCCCAGGTACCCAGCAGTGTGGCTGCCATTAGAAAGCTGCATCACCTCTTTGTGGGCTTCTGCCCTTTATGAATACAGAAGACAGACCCTATTCATCCAGAACATTTAGAGAACACAATTATTAAACTGTCTGTGAAAGCCTCATGACTTTGTGCTAAACAAGGTTTGGAGGAGGCAAAGCATACCTCCCAAATAACAAAAGAAGAGCTGACTCCCTGTGACTGGACTAGCCACCCGGGATAGGAAAAAAATCTCAGTCTTTTGGGACTCAGATCAGAAACCGTCTCTCCCATTTTCCCCATTTTTTTATCAGAGATTCTAGGGCTAGGCCTGAATGTTCTGTCACAACTTCTCCACTTTGCATAAAGTAACTGACTAGCAATTAGAAGCAAAAAAACTTTCTAAAAATGCATTACAAATGCTTGTAGCTACAGAATCACTCATTGTCTGTCTCTGACTTTGGAAATACCAAAATGCATTAAATTCTTCCTGGTGAACATTTATAAAAAAATCATACCAGTTAAGTTCCTGAACTTCTTTTTGGCTTCTGCTCTTTCTTCGGCATCAAAATACCACACGGTCATGGCATATCTATAAAAGAAAGAAACCTTGCATTTTATTTCCACTTTTGATATTAAAGTAGAGCACTTGAGTTTCATGCTCATGGAGAAAGCAAAAAACAAAACTGGCTTAGTAGACTAAAAAAACAATGAAAATGACACATCTTTATAGGCAAATACAGACAGCATTTTAGTGTGTATTTTAACAAGTCAGATAGAAACATAGGTGAGAATTTCTGCTGGAGGCACAAAAGAGAGCACAGCCCCTGGTAACAGAGGGCAAAAGTAGCTTCCAGACCTTTGCATGTTTTTCTGTTCTGGGACGCCTGTAGGCAGCTTGGGGGCTGCCCTGCGTCACATCAGCTTTTCACAGCCTGCTGACAGATGGTAGTCCCAACAATCCCTATAGTGTTGCAAGGGCAAAAGCACAACCCAGCACCCCCCAGCTAAATAGCTATGCCCGGCTTGGAAGATTTCTCCTGTCAATGGTTAAGGGCCTTTTTTTCCATCACACGAAGAAATGTATCATTCAAGCTTGCTCCTCCTTATTCAATGAGAGAATTCCCAGTGAATCAAAACCAGGAAATTCACTCAAAAACTGTCTATTTTTACGCACATGTATTTAAACACGATGACCATAATTTTGGATACAAATATTGGTAGAAGAGATGCTCTGGGTTTTTCCTAACCAAATATCAATACCAACTATGCTACTTACCTGGTTGCATAAGAAGGCTGGACTTCATGTGGGTTCCTTCGATCTGACCAAAAAAAAAGTAATCGGTCAAAAATCGGCTCAACATCTGCTACATAGGACTTTCCTTCTGGGAATATTCGAAGAATTCCACCATGCAGCTGAAAGAAAAGGAAAGTTTGCTTTTTGCACACATAAACAGCCACACATTCACATGAAAAATTACTTATTTCTCCCTCGTCCACACCCAACAAATGGGGAATAAACATCTAATGATAAACACGACAGCTATGTGACAACACTGGAAAACCTTACGTGTCTCTTGGCCCCTTTGATTTTCCCAAGCAGCTTGTAATGTTTCAGCATAAGCTTCTGTCTAAAGTAAATGAACTAAGAGAAACGTAATGCCAGCCCTGCAGCGAACACTGGGAAACTTCTGAGCTTCCAGCCACATCTCTAGAACCAGTGAATACCACAGAGCTGCTCCACCTGACCAGCCTGAGATCAAGCTCTCTTCCCAACAATTGTTAGATACTGCTTACGGTACTTCAGAACCTGCGTCTGATCATTTAGGAATTAACTTTTACACCTTGGGAAGAGTGAAGTCTGTTCTATTGTTAAGATTTGTAAAACTTCTCAAATGCATTACAGCTCCCAGCCACCATTATATCCCTACTTATAACACAGCCTGGTTTCTCTACCATATACTTTCTGTCTTTCCATGGGCCACAATTTTCAGGAAAAAGGTCTGGTGATCTGCACACACTCCAGAAACTTCAAAAGATGAAGACGAACCCTGCCTCCTCCTGCTGCTTTTAGAGGGCTCTTTGGAGACTTTACTGCTGCATCACAGAGTGCAGGGAAGATGCTGTCAATACAGCACCAACCACTGACGTGGTACCTCCATGCCTGGTGCGCGTGGTACCTACATGCAGATGTCAGTGAGAAACTATTAAGTCAGGTTTAAAGCCACATGGTTGATTTCAAAGCCCAGTATGATTATACTCATACATTGCATTTCCTCCAGCATACACTTACATAAAATCACTGTCACATCTACACAATAAACTCCATCAGTGTTCTGGATTTCAGTTAGCTTTTCTCAGTGCTCACTTGGGTGCCTCCTCACTACTTGGATAAGCGTGCGATGCACAAAATAAATTGGATATTTGCATTTCCTCCCACATCTCCTCCTTCTTTTTATTACATTGAGATGTTTCACTGTCATACTCTCTGCAAAGGGATGTGTTTTCCTGCACATTGGACCCTTTCAATGGCATTGCCTCTGTATCTGAACTCACTTACGGGAGTTCGTAGTATTTATATGTGCTTAAAGAGCATATTGGCCTAAAAAGAGGTTAGAGAAGCAAAAAACATTGGACCCTTTTCAATCACTAACCCCCATGAAGGGTTTGTGCTGCATTATGACAACAGACTTGCAAAGAGACATCCTGCAATTTGACAAACCCCTTTGTTTCTAATTTAAAAGTATGGCACATTCAAGGCTGAGTTAACTGCCTTAGAGCAACACAGGCAGAAACAAGAGTTCTATCCTGTCACAAGACCCACTGGTGGAATCAAACCACATGTTTGCTCCTCTTACTAAGCCCCACTGCTTCACAAATAAGGGAACTGCCTGAATATCTTCTGCAGGTTAGCCTGAAGTATCAAGAATGATAAAGTCACAATTTGGGCCGTCATTTTACTCTGCTCCCAGAATCCACTTATTCTGTAGTGAACTGATTTTGTTTAGAGGAAATAGCAGAAAAAGAAAGTGTTAAGAGCATTCAGCCCAGTGCTTATAGCTTCATTCTATAGCAACAAAACGGTATGTGTGTAGAATGGTAGAGAGGGTGATAAGGAAACAGTTCAGATTCTTACTTCCAAAGGATTGCCAAAAACACCCATAAAAAAAAGAAGAGATGAAGAATGGACTAGCAGTTCAGAAGTTCATCAGAGTTCACAGAAACAACGGACAGCTCCAAAGTCCTGTTTCCAAAGTAGTTTTTCCTTCCTGTTCTGCCTCAACCCCATGGCTTACTCACCTTGGAGTCCCAGTTCTTATTCAGATAATAAATACAGGTGATGCAGCGCCCGTCACCATTTGGATTGTCCACATGACGTACATACCCAGTTCCATTTCCAGGATAGCAAGCAACCATAGCCTGAAAGACATAGATTGTAAAATAATTAATTCTACAAGATGCCTACCTTCAGTTTTAATTTGCTAAGCATCCTCCCACCACCAGTTTGGCTCAGTATTTTTCAGATGATCAATCCAAAACCTAGAGCAGACATCATCTGAAAGTATCTATGCACAAACTTCTTTCACAGGACAGCTCAGCCAGCATGAAATTCGAAACTGGAAAATAAATACCCTTCATAATTCACAATATATACACTAAAATAAAAGGAAAAAATTAATTAAACCAAAGCACTAGCATGTATGGTACAAGCTTATTTTCATTTCAAGCTACGTGACTTTGAGGCAGTTTCAGCTGAAATTTGCTTGGGTTTCTACAGAGAAGCAGTCATTGCAAAACTGATTTTCCAGTCATAATGAAACTAGAAAGCAATTCCAGGATGTCATGCTTTACTACCACCATCCTCCTCTATTCATATCTTCCAGTCATTGTCTTATACACCCCTATGTCCAACTCAAAGTGAGGAACCCCAGGAGGTGCTGGTAAAAGTCCATAGAGCAAAGTCTGCAAAAAGCTGCAACTCCTTTGTGCTGTGTTTGCACAGGGCAGTACGTGTTTGCTTTCATGGACTGAGCCACAGAACTAACCAAACAGCTTTCAGAGCATACTTCTCTCTTTGATCATCTTCAGACTTGCTGATACAATCGCTTAATTCATGGTTTAAATTTCACCTTGAATGGTGAGATAAGCCTAACATGAATTACTCCAAACCACATGACAATCAACAGGTCTTAAAAGGTTTTTTTACAGCAAAAACATATTAAACTTAGTTGACATAATTAGCAGCCTAAGCAGAATGCAGGGAAGAGCAGGTGAGACTGCTGGTAGGGTACTAGATCTTTGTCTTAGTCACTCTTCACTACTGGGGCTACTTGGCAGTGATACCGATCACCACTAAAGCTGTTGCAATAGAAGTCTTATTCCCACTCCCCTGACATCTCCAGATTGCTTGCCAGTATTAGCAGCAAGAGTGATGGGAAATGATTGACTAAATTCAGCTGGAAAACTGCAGATAGTGTTCAGATGTGGCTCCCGCAGAGATGAGGAGAGCGCGATAATCACTCCTCCATCTGTGTGCTGTGCTCCCATAAATAAGTTGTGTAGAGCACACCATAAGCTCATGTTCAGCTCACTGTCCACCAGGAAGACCTGAGGCTTCCCAGGTTCCCCTGGGGAGAAGAGCTGCTGGCAGCCCCCAGCCCGTACTTCTGCAAGGGGCTCTTCCTTCCCAGGGGCAGGAGCTGGATTTGCCCATGCTTAATTTCATAAGGTTCCTGTTGGCCTGTTTACCCAGTCCATCTGGGTTCCTTTTAGTGGCAGCCTTGCCCTCAAGGGCATCAACTGGTCCCCCTCACTTTGGTGTCCTCTGCACAGCTGAAGCACCTGCACCTGGTGCACTCTGCCATCTGTTTCAGGTTACCAACAAATAAAGGTGTTTAACACAACAGGTCCCACGACAGATCCCTGTGGTGCCCCATTCGGTAGCAGCCTCCAGGTATAAAATGTCTGATTGACCACGACCCTCCAAGTCCAACCATCCAATCAGTTTTTTACCCATCTAGGTTTCCATCCATTCAGACCAGAAAATCCTAACTTTGGATATAACAGTATTTTACATGCCTGTCCCACAGAACAAGGATACGATTGTGCACCATTTGCATGACCTGCCCCAATGATCTGATATGTGCAGTTGACAATGTAATTGATAGTTGGAGACTGACAGTATAGGCTTTACTAACAGCAATTGAAATTTTTATCTAGGAACCCCAGAAGTCTTGTCTTCTTCTTCCAAACACATGCAAAAGCCATGCTGTTCACATGGGACATGACCAGGTACAGTATAGCACACGCTGGATTAATCACCAAGGAAATTTTACTCTGCCAACAAACACCAGCACAGAAGCCACTGCCAGCCAGTGCAGTGGATCCCTTGAACCCTCTGCTACCAAGAACAAAATCTATCCACAGGAGTCAGTCATGTATGAATTAACCTTCCTCCCCACAACAAGCCCCAGCACAGTACCTGCAGGCAGCAGTAAGTCACCAGGGCCCGCTCTCCACACCTCAGGCCACAGATGCCCAGAGACTGGTGGCCTGCAGGGTCAAGACATTATGCTAAACAAAAGCAAGTACCTTTAATTCCAAGTAATCAGCCCTCTTCCATCACAGCTGGCAGTTAGGTAGACGCCTTGCTGTAGATCCTGTCTGCTCTGTTGTCATTCTGCTGTTACAAATGGCTCCAGAGCTGCACTACATCTCAGTATCAGCCTGGTAACAGCAGTAAAGGCCAGCCTACAGCATAGTGCTTGAACCAAGTTTGTTAAGGACATAAGTCTGGTGGAAGCCACAAGTCAGCTGTATCTGCAATGTAAAAATGGTCTGAGGAAGCTGTGCCCTCACTGGTGAGGATAACCCACCTCATGCATCCCGCCATCCCAGCTGCTAGCACAGCACCTCATGCAGGTGCACCTTCACCCATCCCACGCGCAGCGAGCTGCATTAGGTCTAACAATTAAAATAGTAACCTTTGGCAAAACGGGATCCTCATACACTGGGAAACATGACCCCAGTGCCTCTGGAGCCGCTCCATCACTCCCCTCCTCAACTGAGCAGGTGAAAGAAAATGTACCAAAAGGCTCATGGGTTGATAAGGACAGGAAGAGATCATTCACCAGTTACTGTCAGAGGCAGAACAGACTAGACCTGGGGAAACTAGTTTACTTTATTACCAATCAAATCAGAGTAGGATACTGAGAAATAAAACCAAACCTTAAGACACCTTCCTCCACCCTTCCCTTCTCCCCAGGCTCAACTTCACTCCCAGATTCTCTATTTGGCCAGCGGTGGATCCATCTTGTAGCCAGCCGGCATTGGCTGTGTCGAACACGGGGGAAGCTTCTGGCAGCTTCGCACAAAAGCAAGCCTGGTACCCTCTCAGCTACCAAAACCTTGCCCTGCAAATCCAATACATCCTGAGAGCTAAGAGTACAAAGAAGAGGGGGCAGGGAGGAGGGCTGTGTTGGGGAGCTGGGTGTGGCACAGCTGCTGCCCAGGACACCAGCACCTACACCACCAGTGAGGCCCAGCTCGGCAGAGCCCTGCTAACCATACCAGAGGGATGATGCATGACGGGAATACAACTTTGTTGACTGATAACACCTCATTTTTAAGCTGATGTACAACACAAAATTATGGCGGCCTTAAGTCTCTCTTTGGAGAGTAGACATTACTCCAAGATTACTGAACTGCCTAAAAATCAATCCAAGATTACGGCTATTTTTTAATGCCACAAACAAAAAGCTACTGAACAGACTAAAGGGCAGATCCTAAAAGGGATTTAGGTGCTTTATTTACTATGGAAATCTGGGCAAAAGGCCAGAGTTTTCCCTGGCCTCCCTCATGTAATATGTTCTCTTAGCAGAACATGTGCTTTGTCTCCAACATGGATGCATAATTTATTTATTTACAGTGTGCACCTTTTGCAACTGCACACTCAGTCCCTGGAGATTAAGTGGAACAATTCCCACAGAATCCTAAAGCACTGGCCACACTATAGCTTAACTTTACGAAAAGCAAAGAGAAAAAAGTTTTCTAGTAGCAGCAGAGAAAGAAGAAAAGCAGAAGTGAAATATCCTTTTTCCTGGCACAGCGAATATTTGAATGAAACCTTAAACAATGAAGGGAAATCATTCTGGTCCTCCTAGAGACTGTTGAAACGATATCAAGCTTTATCAGAGCAATGGCTGGAGCAGCTCCAGAGCAGATCAAGCTGGCCTCAGCAGGGATTCCAGCTGTTAGCAGTACTTTTGGATTCATTTAAAGCAAACAAGAAACAGGAGATGAGATGCGTGACCCAGACTTAGTTTAAGTAATTTGTGAACTCTGGTATTTGCCAGTTTAGTGCACAGTCTGGCTACAAAAGCCAGAGGCTCAATAACAATAATCAAACCATTTACCAGGTGTGCACGTGGAGTGTTAGTAAAAAATGTTTCCTATACTTTTGGCTATTGTGTCCTGAAGAGCACACTGCATTTTTGGAAGCAACTCCTTCCTTCATTAACCAACTCCAAACCTAGACTAATCAAACAAAAGCAGGCAGTAATGAGCAGGAATGTACCTAACTTCTTCTTTTTCAATACAATCTATTACAATGGCTATTGGTTGGCTTAACTTCCTAGTGTAAGCACTCACAAAATTTCTGCAACACTCCCCTTTTCTAAGTTAAAAAAGAAGAGTTTGTCTTACACAACAGCTGAATAGTTCAAAACTGATATCCAGATGCATGCCTTTGGAGTCACACATAGACACCACCATATGAAGACCAATGCTTTGGTAGTCTAGTCAACAGTCGTAAATTAAACCCTACAAAACTTGGAAAATGCAAAGCAAATCATCAAGACTAAAGTTTCTGCCCTGTTATTTTCAGGGATGTTAGCTTTCCCAAGAGGGTGCAAATCAACCACAAGTTAAACAAGCAGCAATTACCAGTTTTAGTAAGGACCCAGGAATCATCAGTAAATTCCACACTGCACAGAAGCTTGCAGAAATAAGTTATCTAACATTCAGTACAAGTATTACACTCAAGACAGCCAGAGAAATCTGCAAGTCAAACTGCAAGACACTAGCAAAATCTGAAGGCAGATAAAAAACAACTGTTCCATTGAGAGGATTTTTCCCTGCCTCCCAGTGCTCCTAGCAAGGAGAAAAACAAATTCTCTTAGCTGATGGCCAGGATCATGCTGTGAGACATGATCTACAAAACAAGCAATGCTAGAACTGCCTGATACTTGGAACAGAACATTTCAGAAAATACCTCAGATAGAAGATGTTTATAAGTGGAAATGAACAGTGCTTAATAGGAAGCAGTGGTGACACCAGGTCAGAAGAAGCAGCTCTCCATGCCCACTAGCACTAAGCCAGGGCCCCAGTGCACTCCCAGTGCAGACCATATGATAGTATTGTAACCCCATATTAATCCTGTATTTTTCTCTCAGAATTAGTATGATCTTTGCAACCAGTGGAGAAAATCCTGACCTGTGCAACTCAATCTCACCAACACCAACCACCCTCGCAGATTAAGCTAAAGACTCCACAAAATGCTTTTCCATTTTCTGTACCAGATTTATACAGTACATTGCTGAACAGCAGCTAATTTTGATCCCTTTTGTAGATCATCTCTGTGTACAGCTTGGACATCAAACAGTTAAATTCAGAAGTTATGTGTAAAGTTAGTTGAAAGGCTCTATACAGGCACAAAGCAATGCTGATCTACAATATCACTATGATGGTTGTCTAGAAAACCAAGGTATTAATAAGAATTAAACGGGCTGTAGCCACTGCAGCTTTCACATACATCTTTATTTGGCTGCACACTCCCCAGATTTCAGCCCAATATGTGGTTCTTGAGGGCAAACAAAAATCACTTTTGACCAGTCCTCTAGGAAATGAGGACTGCCAGGGTTCACTTGATCATCTTAGTTTTGAATGTATATTGTGCTCAACTTGATTCTAGTTTATAGACGTGCACAGTCTTTACATCCAGAAAGGGAAAGGCACCCAGCATGCTCTACATTCAAACATGAGCAGTCTGACATTTCATGATCAAAGAAGAGAGATTCTCAGTTGAGGCTTGACTGACACACAAACGCTATGGGGTGTTCCTTAAGTAATTTCTTATTGCACCCAATTGCACCCAAGTGTTTCCTGCTGCATAGCTTATAATGGTTAAGTATAAAATATTCATGAACATTATCAAATATTACTTTGTTTGAATTTATGAAACTTAAAATATTCAACTGCTATACTGAAGCATGAACTGGGAATATTGGTCTAACTTAACACTCTACAGAGATGGGAAGGAACAGAGGGAAGAAAATTATGTTGAAACACCAACAAATCAGAGACATTAGCTTAGTGCCTGTTGGAAAGGGAATCACCAGTTCCAAGAGGAAGCAAAATTCTGCTTGCTTCAGTCAAGTAACACATGAAATGGGCTTCAGTGGCAGTATTGCATGAGAAACTGGTCCCTCATTTCCTCACCATAACTTGGTTATCAGTCTTCAATCAAACTATTACTTGTAACTGTATTAAAATAATCCCGTTCCCATGGATAGCATTTTCACCAGGTGGTCTGGCACTTGCTTCTCCTTGCTTACATGCAAGCTTGATCATCAGATTCAGATCTTCCAGGAGCTGAAACCTCATTTCTCCTTTTTTATTTTATTTAGTCTTTTGCATACACCACCATAGCTTGCTTGTTGTTTGCAGGTCCATAAAAGCACTTTTTTAAAGACTTTTTTGAGGAACAGCCTGAGGGTGGGAATTGTGGAAAAGACTGTTCTCTCATCTGCAGGAAAAAGATGCTAAGACACTGGTTTATTTTTGCTTATCAACCAAAAGTCTATTTTTACCTGATAATATTCTGATTACTGTGAGATGGAAAACTGTTCCTGCTTGTTAAATTTCTTCTAAAAAATAAGGGTAGAAACAAAGAGCTACCCATGAAAGCTCTGTTCATGGATTATCTCCATGCCACACAGCTGTTGATGACTGGCATGTTATCTAGTTGTAGCTCAAGAAGCCCCTAATAACCTTTCAAATCTTATGGAATGTGTCTGTAAGAAAGCCAGATCACAGACTGATGCTGCTTTTAAAATGAGCTCTCTGTTAAATGAATCTGTGATGGAATTTAGGAAGCTTTCCTAATGATTGGCAACAAAATTTAGGTTTTCATAGCCTATTAATATGAAGGACCGTCTCAGCCTGTGACTACTTTTTTTACTTTTCTGAACAGAACACACACTTAGAAATAAATCTGGATGCCCTTCAAGTTCAAGCTGGCTGCCAGAGCAGTGTCACTGTGAGATGGGAAGGCAGGATCAAGGGAATAGGGAGCATTTGCAGACCAGCCTTTGGAGACAGCAGTGAGCTCTGCTGAGCTGCCCCTATCGCTGGATACTTCCCAGGATCCCACAGGATCCTAAAGTCAAGGGGCAATTCAAACTCTGAAAGGATCTGACCATGGAAGAAGTTCTCCAGGTTTCCAAGGGCAAAAGAGTCCCAGGCATTCCCACTGTTTACTGTCTACATTGCTCACATTTTCTAAAAAGCCAAGGAAACTAACACTGCTTTCAGACCACCACCCAAATTCTCTGTGTTCAGCCTCTGGGCACAGCAAGGTGAAAACAGGACACTGAAAGTTAAGGAAACAAATCTGAAACTGCCATAGGATCACAACTGTCCGTGCAGTGAGCATCTCAGCCTGTTCTAATAATTAAAAGAATTAACCTCCTTTCTTGTATGCTTAATTAATCTACATATGTCTGTGTGCATGTCAACTAACACTTTTCTCTAGTACTTCAAGTGCTTCTCTCATCTTCTGCAAATGCAAAATCAGGCAATATTTTTATTTTACATCCTCCTCTGACCCAAAACTATGTTTTGATCTGCGATATTACTGGGTCGTTGTGCCTTGCACGCACACAGCGCAACACCGCCCCAGAAGCGATTAGCGCGCTGTGAAGAGCAGGCATACCATCACGGCGGGACCCAAAATTTAAAAGGCTATTGCCAGTGAATTAGTTCAGCCAAGGATATTCAGATTAAGTCTCCCAATTAGCAGCTGTAAACATGCGCAGTGCACCGATGTATCAATAAAGGCTGCTCAGTTGAGAGAGACCGCCCGGCCCTGCGCCTCGGAGCCCTGGCTCGAGGCCAGCGAGATGATGGCTTAACGACAGTGCTACGTGCGGAGCGTGAGGCGATCGGCGATCAAATGCAAACTTTACTCCAGAGCGCGCTTCAGACAGAGGCTGCGGAGGGAAGAGGGGAAACCCACACAGGCAGCGAGCGCACAGGCGCTCAGGGCATTTCTCCGCTCTCCTTCTTCCTGGGCTGTCCCTCCCTCCTGCTGCACACACAGGCTTATCTCCCACACTCAAAAAAAAAAAATACTGTCTAATTACACCTAGGATTATTTTTGCCTTTTGCTGAAGCCCTCTTTCATCACCCAGAAAACTCTTTCAGTCCTCTCCTCTCCCCAAAGAACCAAACCTGGCCAAGCTGCACTAATGAGAAAGCATCCCAAGCAATTGATGCAGATGGAGAAAGCATCCCCTGTAATGAGCCCTGGGGGACACCGTGACAAGTACCACCCCCGCAGAAAGGCAAATTCATACATAAGTGCAAGCTCATTAAGGAAATCTGTAAGGACTATCCCTGTATGTTCAGTTTCTCAGCAGGGAATAAAAGCCTGGTAACCAGCACAGACATCCTCTGAGGAACATTTCTCATCTGTGGGGTAGAAAGATAATCTCACAGTTCCTGAAATATTCCAGCCTTTCATTCTTCATCAGCACGTCAGACCTTTTCAGTTCTGCTACTAGTCACCCAGAGGATTACACCACTTTTTTTTTTTTCCAGCATTTAAAGAACTGCATATTTTGATGCTCTTGTGGTTGCACTAATAAAGGTCAGGAAAGACAGCCACAACATAGGCAAACTTTTTGCTGCTGTTGGAGCTGCCTGAGCTGCCAACGTCCTTTTCTTATTATTACCCATTTATTTTTAGCCTGTGGGCCCAGGGCAAGCAAGCAACACAAGACTTTTATCAGCTCACATTCGGTATGCAGCGCTCGAACACTTCCCACAAGCACACCGGGGGCAGCCCTGGACATCCTGGCAGGCAGAGGTGATGAGCCACCACCTTGAAGCAGGTGTGCCAAGGGGACAGGACGCCCAGCTGCCAAGAACAGCCCTTCCTTGGGGCCACCACCCAGGACACCTCTTGTGACCCCGCATGATCCCGCCGCACCAGAGGCAGCACCACACTGCAGGAGATGTTTTCCTTTGCCCCTTTTGGCTCAGTGAAAAACATCCTCCACCGCCAGAGAGGAATGCAGGGTTCAGAGAAGCACCATCACACTTGGCAGGTACCCCAAATATGCCTCAAGGGTCTTCCCTGTCAGAGCCATCTGGGCTTCTGAGGCTGCTAAGACATTACTGTGCTGCATAAACAGAGAGATCAACATTCTCAAGTGTTCATTGTCACAGCAGTAACACCAAATTAATGCTAATTGATGAGACCAGTTATCTCCTATGTTAATTTTGGAAGGAAGCCGTCTCACTACCCACACATCTTTTGCTCACCCATACCTTTACATAGGACCTTGCCTAGATAACAGTATCCTACATAAGATTTTGTGTGAATGAATATTTAAGGGTAAAACCCATTAAAATTATCTATAACAAATTACCATCAGAAATAATTTCTACTATGGTTCAATAACACGTAGTCTTTACCTCTAAGGCTTTGCCTGCACATAAAGCTGTACTGCTCTGTCTACACATGCACTTTACAACAGTGCAATCTCTCAGTTAAAGTGGACAGATATGTATTCAGTGACACACCATCTTTCTGCACAGGAAGAGAAACAAGATATTCAGATTCAAGGGAAATTTTTAATAATATAACTGTATGCCTGTTCTAAGGCTAGGCAATAAAATGGTATTGATAAAAAAAAAGACAAATAAATCTTCCTAAGCGTTTTATAGTGCCTTCCCTCTCCACCATCCACACAGCTGGTACTTCCACCACTAAGGTGTGTGTAGACAGACACTCAGCAACTCTGAGCAAAGCAACCATGCATAGACAGACACGCACACACCACAAACTGACTGCCAGCACTACGTTTGCACATCTTAAAGATTTCACAAAAGCTCTCGACTCCTGAACAAGGAAGTCTGCTCCTTAACCCAGCCACGGACAACAGCAGATTCTGGATTTGAACATGGGCTGCTGAATTCCCACTTCGCTTTTTCCACTGGTCAAGTGTCTCCCATGGATTTATGCTGCCACCACCTGACGGAAGAGACCAACCTGAAGGCCAGCTGTGCTGTGGCCACTGACATGGGCTTCAACTCTCCTGCTGGGGCAGTGGCCCTGCACAGGAACACAGCCATGCCTGACAGGTTTCAGCCTGCTCACACCTGCTGCTCTGCTTTGCTGCAGTCCCCTCTGGAGCCTCACCCAGTCATTCCCACCACCACAACTCACTGAAGCAGCAGCCCTTCAGAGATTTCTCAAGGCCCAGTTCAGGACTGAGTCTTACAGCAATAATGTTCTATGGCCTCTAAGGTAGTTTTTGCAGGAAGCACGGCAACTGTTGAGCAAGGGAGGCAGTCTCTCTGGTGTGAGTTCAGGATGTTTCCGGAGGATGCAGAAAGCCTGGAGTGGTCTTTCTGGCTCATTTCCCTCCTTTTTCCTCTTCCTCTCCATAATCTTTCTTCTGGCAGCCAATGTGACAAGAGCAGTACGTACTCAGAGCCACCACAGGGGAAGCCAAGGCTCAGCCAAGCTGGAGGTTGGACAGAGGCTGCTCTCCCAGGATACCAGCTGGTTGGGCAGCCAGAGGAAGCAGCCCTCATCCCTGTCTCTTCCCTGGGATGGAGATGAGAGATAGTGACTGCATAGGCATGACAGGCTGTGGTAAGAGCAGGGGTAAGAGCCCACTTGGTGGGGGTTCTGCAGCTGGCTTTGCTAGAGCTATGGGGCACAAATGCATCTCTGTGGTGGGAAACACAGAGGGGGAAGGCAGGACAGATACTCGAGGGAGAAGGCAGAGCTATAGGGTTACCTATGCCCCCTTTGGTGTGGGGGTCAAGTAGGTATTATGTCTGCCCATAGCTATGGTCACCGTTGGCACAACCAGTGCCTTTTCTAACTGCAGCCAAAACATTGTACTAATGCAGTTTATAACTAGCAACAGTAGCTTCTACAGATGGTAAGCAGTGAAATATGCTTTTAACCAAGTGCCAACAAAGAAAAACAAATGCATTTGTTTCAGTTGCAGACACCCAAGTGTAAAGAAACAAACAAAAAAAACCCACGTCAACTACATCTTTACCCTTGCCAAGAAATTATCAGCACAAATGTGAGACTGCACTGAGCCTTTAGGTCACCAGTTAAACATCACATTATGCACTCAAATATCTTGGTAAAATACACAACTTTGACACTTCAGTGTTTGACCACCATGAAATGTTGAATTACCCCAAATTTGGCAGTGAGGACCAGCTCTCACAAATCCTCTCACTGCTCCTTCATGAAGAGGAAGTCTGTAAAACAGTTAAGCAGGCAGTGACCCTTCCTGTTGGCCTGCTTCAGAGACACCATGCACGTTCTCCATACAGCAGATGATAGAGGGCAAGTTAATTTACTTAGGTGGAAACATTGGTGAATATTGTCAAGAACAGAGTTATCAATACATTCTGGGGGACTCTGTCCTGTTTGTGCACATCTACTTATATGACATGACTTTTATGTCTTAACAGAAGGACATGTTACAGCATTTATGGTGAAGCTTCTCCTTTTTCCACTTTTCAGACCACTTCTCCCAGATTTCCTGTGGGAAATCAGAAGGGGAAGGTGCAGTTAACACATACCATCTTCAGCAGCAAGCACAACACCCTAGGACTGTTAATGACCCAGGAACAGGCAAGTTGAGGACTAACTGACACTTCCTCCCTGCCACCACTTCTTTTATATCGTCTCTCAAATTCTCCTGGTTCTGCTCTGCTTTTTCTACCCACATGGTCCAATGAGGGGCTGTGCAAGATGTTTTCTTCACTCCCTGGAGCCTCAAGGCAGTCAGGAAGCTCCATGCCAACCTCACCACCACAAAGCCCACTGTTCTCACGCCCCAGGCTTTTCCCATTCCATACGGCATTCCCCACCCTGTACTGCCTCTCTCTGTGAATGCATTACTAGAATAACTGCTACTGTTAATGGTATTAAGACAAGTTTGCCATAAGACAGTCAGTTGCAAAGGTCAGATAAAAATCGTAACTACTATCTACTTCATCAAGTAAGGTTCCTTGCTGCCTCCCAAGAAACCATGTAAAAGACAACATGCATTTCAAATGTAAGAAAAAAACTATACAAAGACAAGGGATGGCACAAGAAATGCAACTTCCCTTCAAGTTTTCTAAACATATTCTAGCATAGTCTAAGCCAAGCACCAAAAGATCTGCTTCAGGTCCCACTGATCTGAAACAGCCTTTAAGTAGTTAAGTGAATTGCTGAACTGAAGCCAAAATTTTAAAAACATTTGTCTTATCACTTTGTATAAAAAATTACAGTGCAAGAACACATAAGCAATGATTAATTATATTATGACTTACAGACAGGAAAAATGCAGACATATATCTTGTTTGGATTTTCAGGTCCAGAAAGAAAGCACAGAAAACAGACCATTTTGACCAAAGGATTCACATGAACTAGACAGATACAAGACTCAAAATGGTTATCTTTTTTTGCTACAGAGTAGGATGTAATTCCCTGATGTTTGGCAAAAGACATGGCTACTCTGCCATTTCCAACTGCAAAGCTTTGGACAAACTATGCTGTTTCCAGTCAATGGAGATAGAATGCTATGCTGTACTCCTGTAATTTACACTACTCATTTTTATCTGGGTGGCTAAACATGAACATTTAGTGAGCCTCCATGGAACCAGTATGGTCAGCAAAAATCTCTTGCATTTACTTTATTTGTGAAAAATCAGAGCAACAAGTAGGTTGTTTAATCAACTGCTTTCTACTAAGTGCTTTGCATGTTGGCACTAAGTTTATTCACCTACTAATCTTATCAAAGCACAATGTCAAGAGAAAAACGACTGTAGGGGAAAAAGCTCCTTTCTGTCACTGAGAGATAGTAGATGCATATGTGTGAGTGATGGAGGGGAAACGGGGCTTACAGCTCTCTCCAAATCATTCACAGCAATGATCACGAGTGGTGTGCTGACGGGATGACGTGCTTGTGAATAGTTTAAACAGTAGGAGATAGATGATTTACTTGGCATGAGCCTCCTTCATGATCTTCACCTCACTGACTGAACAGAGAGACCTTCTTACTTTTCTGACCAACTCTGTCACCTCTTTTCAAAGCAATAAAAGGTCTAAACCAAACTGTTATGTGGTGTTAAGCATCAGTCAAAATCTTCTGTCAAGCCCCACCAAGTTCTGTATCAGTTATTCACCCTGGAGCCCAACACAGCAGCCATCAGCCTTAGGCACAGGTACCAGAAGCAGTTTCCAAAATACCTCTTCCCAAGAGCTCCTCTACTAATAAACCTTTCCAATAAAGCCATTTCACAGAAGCTTAGGGAGACATGTTGCTGGCAGCTTTCTAACAATGTTGTTTCAGTCTTCAGCTTTGTGACAGAAGGATTACAGTCATGACAAATCCAACCAAGGGCTTTAAATTCCCTCAAGCTGGTATGCACACATCCTCCTTTTCCAGAGATCTAAAACCAGTAACACTTACTGCTAGGCTTCCCTTCCTGACCTCCTCATTCTCTCAGGCCACCCACTGCAAGATGGATGAGTGCTGTGGGGCCTGCTGGTGCCAAGGGACCACTTGCCCCTGGCCTATTACACAATGGGAAAAGTCAATCCAACTGCAAGAGGAGCAGGAAAAAGTTAATACCTCAAAGAAACAGAAAAGAAGAAAGTACCTTGTCTTAGTAAGAGTCATCTTGAAACATTTGACAAAAGTATTGATCTCTCCCAAGTGTATCAAGTTTGTTCAGCAAACATAAAAATATAATCTAATTAAAAATGCATTCATGCTTGGATCATCGTGGCTTTATCTTCTCCCTCTCTCATCCCTTCCACACACATATGAGAAGGACTTGCAGTACTGCTGAACACCACCACCACCTCAGGAAAAAAAATTTTAAAAAAATCTGTGCAATATGGAAGAGGATGGAGAAGATACTTCAATGTAATAAATCAAGCAAATTTCTCAGAAAGCAACATGCAGGGTAAGTCTGTATTACACTGAGCCACCATCCAGATAAATTTGGAAGTCAAAGAAAGAAGAGTTTACTGCGAAGTCAAATAAAGACATTGGGATTAACACAGCTGGAATCCTTAATGCAAAATAACAAGCCACTTTTAGTGTGTACCTCCTGCACTGCATCACTGTTATGAGAACCAATGTCCATTTTAACATATACTGCTATTAGCAATGAACTCTATGTAATGGACTGAATTATTCATTAACAATTACCTTGGGAAAATGCATACAAATATTAATAGCAAGGATCATCAGGAAGAAATTCTTCACAGAAGGGGTGATTAGATACTGGAATGGGCTCCCCAGAGAGGTGGTGGAGTCACAATCTCTGGAGGTGACTGGATGTGGCACTTGGTGCCATGGTCTAGTTGACGTGGTGGTGTTCGGTCACAGTGTGGACTTGATGATCTCAGAGGTTTTTTCCAACCTAACTGATTCTGTAATTCCATGGCCAGCTCTCCTCCCTCCCAAAGTGCAAGCTCAGCGGGACAGGGCACTGAACTCTGAATCTTGTCACTTCCCCAGTGGCTTTCCCAAGGATAGTGCACCTTGCAATGCAGCACACACACCCCCGTGAGTCCGAAGGACAAACACTCCCCATACACAGAGGCCTTAATGCCACCTGTATAACAGCTACACTGGCATTCAGTGAGCAATGAGTCCTCATATAAAAGCAAACTGAGAGGCACATACTTATTTAGGGCTTGCAAGTGATCAAGCTATTGGCCAGCACACCACTAAGGCAACCTCTGCAAGTCCCTGGCATTAAGAGCTGATATGGTACCAGCAAGAACTGCTACCAGAGCAGGCACAGCAATGAATAAGAAGTTACCGCAGAAAATGCACGACCAATATAGGAGAGATTGTGGAAAACTTCACTGCTTTGCCACTGTTGTGTACCACCAGCGTCTAACAAGACACAAGAAGAACTGCTGGACTGCAAAACTACAGACAACAAAAGAAAAATTGCCCTAATGCCACAAACACATGCACAAACTCAGGATAAACAGACCATTCATATCTTTACATTGCCTGAGTGCACTGACATTTCCCTCCACTTATAGGATTAACCACGTTCTGCCTTTCTCTGGGACTGTGGCTGTAAAGCATGTGGACAGGTTCCTGGCACAGTGTGATAAAGGTCGCTGGGTGGATACAGACTTCTCTGGCAAGAGGGGGAAAGGAGGACCAAGAGAAGCCACCTGTTTGCCAAAGGCTCTGGAGTAACACACACCAAAGGCAGCATGTTTTTGCCACTGCCTACCATGAAATAAGTTTGCCAGTGCACTACAGTCAGGTTTTTAAGAGTGATGATACATAACAGGTACTGAATTCAAGCTGCTTGCAACTTCAGCACCTGAGTATTAACTCAAACACCATTCTCTAGAGGCTTCCCATGCTTCTGAATGCAGTTACAGATATGTGCATCACTGTCTGTAAAATATTGATCCATTTCGCCAATACCCTGTCCCTGCTGAAAGAATTAATCCGAAAGATTCTCCAAGTGCCTCTTTCAGAGAAGTAACTCTTTTGAAAGTTTCAAAAGTCATTAAGAATAATTTGATGAAGAACAAAAACAAGTGTTAATATGCCCAAGTTTATATTCATCTGATTGTCAAGTAAAAATTATACATTCCTGTGTATAATTAACTGGGCTAACTAATCTTGCTTGACAAACACAGATATCAACATCAGCTTCGACATTGAGCCAAAACAACCACACTAGGATCTGTGCCAATGCTGAATTCTTCAGTCTCATATCATAAAATGACTTGTCTGTTGTATTTACAGTTCCAGTGGCTCTGGACTCTGCCGGCAGCTGGCCAGAAGAACAGATTTGAACTTATATATTATGCCAGAACATGTGCATTTGATTAGAAGAAAGAAATTATGCATATTTCTTCTGGATGGTGGTGTTCATCAGACCTCCCACTGTAAACTAATTGCAAGGCATGTTGCTACTCAGGTATCAAAAATACTTTGTAACGTACAATAAACTAGTATATCTCAAGAGGCAGTATTGCTCTTCAGCCTACTATAGCTATAGTTTTCTGTTATCCCACTCTTCAAATCTGTACCTCAAGTCAGAAAATTCAGCATTTTACTGTGTTTTAATTGCAAAAGATAGAATTTGAATGTTACAAAACAGCACTTTTCTTCCTTCATATATAAATGCAAAAATACCTTACCTCATTACCTGAGTTATGAGGGACTTTGTAAAACTAGTCCTGTGACATCTCATCCATTTCTTCAATCCTCAGGAACAGAAATCTTGGTAACAACCTGCTAGGCAGATCATATTTCAAAACCTACCTAGGAACACCCCATCATGTGATAGCCAGAAGAACCCCCTCTGGTTTCCAGCAAACACTCACTAGGTATGAACTGTCACCACAAAAGACCTGTTTCTCCTGTGACCATCAGAGAGGGTCCTCCAGGGTGGGATGAGAAGGATGGTGTTATGGCAACAAGCAGAGGAGGGAGGTTTTTGAGAAGGTTCACAGGGACTTCTAAATTAACTCATGTCACATTGAAAGCACTTCTTTTAAACTTCAGGCCATACACTTGACACTGAATGCGAGGAGTTCTGTTCTGAGCTGAAAACATCAGTCACGGGCTTCCTTCAACACAGAGCAGCTCTTAAGATTGTGAATTCTTGCTTTATTTGCTAACCAGCAGGACTCACTGGTGTCCAGCAGGTGCAAGATAGGCTCAAGGTCCCTAGAGGCAGCCCTGACATGGATTTCAGCCCTTGGTGGTACTCAAGAGGGTATCTGTGACTCAGAGCAGGACGTGCTGCTGTCACGACGAGGTGCAGAGTCCACTCAGAGTGCAGCCACACCAGTTCAAAGTACTTTCCACCCCTCGCCGTGAGGACCAACGCAGCCGCTGGCAGCACGTCAAGCGCTGACTCAGCTGGGGTTGCCCAGGGCAGAGGCACTGACGGCATTGCTCTGGGACCCTGCCCAGCCACAGGGAGAGCTGCCCTTTTCCAGCAGAGGCAAAACGAGAAAAGGGGAATACACCACAGCCTCTTAGCAGCAGATAAGTTACCCAGACACCCCACTGCAAACACAACTTTTACAGTTGCACACACCAGCCAGCCAACGTGGTTCCTGCCACACTCTGTCCTCTGCCTCCTAACATCACGGACTTCCAAGATCCCCAAGGCTCTGTAGCGTCTTAAAAAAAAAAAAACAAAAAAACAAAAAACCACAAAAAGACACTCCACCCACCACCAAAACATTTCTCAAATCTTGAAGGAGAAACTTCCAAAATGGTTTCTCCTCTGGAATACTTTCCTGTCTTAAAAATAAGTTACTGCTTTTACTTATTTACAGTACAGTGTTTTTCTATAGGGCACCCCCTCAAGCCCCTGCAAATGCCAGTTAACATCAAGAAGGAACTTTGGGACCTGGGGAGTCAGAAGCTGCAGCACATCACCCTTTCACCTGCAGTCCCTGGAGCATCACCTGATGCAGAGGGCACTCTGAGTGACTGGCCTCACAGACCAAGCTGCAGCTTTGCTTCTGACTCCAAACACCCACCAGCTTTTCTCCACCAAGTAAAGCTCCAGCAGAGTAGTGACAGGTCCTCAAAAACGGAGTGACTTCTGTCCTCAGGCCAGAATATCCCTCTGCACAAGGACATCAATCTTCTCACTCTGAGGAGAGGACTGAACTTGAGTCAGTTATGCCTCAGTGATGTCCTTAGCCATTTACCTAATAGAAAAGGGGAACCACTTTTAGTATCTTACTAGAAAATGAAGACTAGTTGAGGAGACTGCAAAAGCCAACAAGCAGTGCATTGGGTCCATCAACCTTTAACCATATTTCAATCATTTAACCAGCTAGTATTTTAAAATATTATTTACACCAAAGATAGATTTGTAGCACTGGTCTGCAAAGATGAAAGGTTACATTTCATGATCAGCCCTCAAATGTCAACCACCAGCTCCTATGAATACCCAGTACCCTTGAAAATTTTACTTCTGTCCATTCTCTTTGATGCAATCTTAACTTTCTTGAAATGCTCTTGAAATTAATTTGGAAATAGCACAGTCCTAACTGACTTGTTTCTCTCATTTAGCTACAAGGAAAATTTCCTTTATTGGACAAAAGTTGCTCATGTCTTCTTATGTTTGTGTAGCTACAAAAATATGAAGCACTTCACACTAAACTGACATAATCTGACATAAGTTCATTTACTGGGCAAATCTCTCCCCCTCTTCCAACACTTAGGCTGAAGACTCAAGTCATACTACTTATTTAAAAGTATAAACCTTTAAATAATGATGGGCTGATATGACATAAGTACATTTTCATGACAAACTGAGTTACCATGTACCTAAAGGCTTACATTTTAAACAAATTGCTCTGAACTCTTTGTTCCGGTTAATATCTATATCCCAAAACAATAAATTACAACAGCACACATCCTGCAAAGAAGTTCTGGTCCAGTTGCCCATGAACACCCCACATCCCTGCAAATGTTAGGCTGTGAATGTTTTGTGGGGATTCATTTACATGTATAACCCACCAGACAAAATAAAAATACGCTGAATTTAAATTTGGGATTTGTGTGTATGCGTTCGTAAGACTTCAGAGGATAAGCAGAATGGAAAGGTTTAATGGTGGAAGAGAAACGTAAACAGACGTGGGAATCTGCATGCACTGTAGCAGTCAGTTGTTAGTCACAGGAATAATCTTCCTGCTGAAGGCGTCCCACATCTCAGTTACAGACAGCAGCTGCTATTCCAGGGCCTCACATATCCATGGTACTTATTATTATAACAAGGGGATTGGTTACTATTAACGTCTGATGAAAATTTCTCTGCATTTAGTTTTACAAACAATACTAAGATACTGAGTCCCTTTCAGTCCTGGACTGTTGTGTAGCACTTCCACATGCTGTTCACAGTCTGACAACTTTTACATTAAAGCACAAGAGCCAGAAGTCTCTCTTTATAGCAAGTAGCTTGGGGTGTATTTATAAAACAAGTTCTGTCCTGTTTGTTATTACTATTTGTACAAGAATGACTTCAAAAACACCACAACTGTTTTTAAACCATCTCTACAACCCAAAGCCACTGTCCAAAAGACCCTTCTTCCCAGCCAGTGCCAACAGCCTTCATTCATCCAGCTGATTTGTTTTCCAAATACCTTGTAAAAAGGCTGGACAGCCTTCTTTCACTCCAGTCCAACTTTTAAGTAACTCCCCTCAATATCCACCCCTACACACACCCCCTCACTCCCCACACACCCTCTTAGCCAGAAATGCACTTTCAGTAGTAAACAGGTAAACAGAAGTCACCCAGAGGAAGGATGAGGATGACCTTAAAGGTGGGCCAAGGCAGGATGGTTATTTATACCTCCTAATACCAGGCTCTCTACAGGAGTAGGTGAAACCCAATCTACCCACATTTTAAAACGTATCTACCCAGGCTTTAACTGAATTGATGATCAGTAATTCAGTGGAGCTAAGCATAAGGAACAGTGTTTCAACCATTTATTATGCCCGCTACTGTCTGGAAATGTGCTGGGGTGCATGCACAGGTTTCAGTGTGTTCCCAAACAACTGGTAAACATCACCGTACTTTTTTTCTTCGTTTTTCAGGGGGGAATCTCAGTACCACTCACACATGCCCTTAGTCTAGTGCAAGTTAGGATCAAGAGAAACGCCTAACTTCTCCCTACTGTCATTTTTTAAAAGTTTCATTGTTTTTGTTTCTGGCATATTTCTAAAAGCAGTGGACCTTTTGAAAGTGTACTATGTCAAGTTAGAAATAAAGAAATAAGGATGTTTTCAGCTTTCAGGACAACAAAGTAAACTTAGTTCCAAGCTAGTTCGCTTTGCCATAGCAAAACAGAAAAGGAAAGAAATAGACCAGTTATCCCCAACTAATGGCATTGCAAGCGCAAATAAGCTTCATTGGGAAAGAAACCAAAAATACAAGTGCCCTATAATACAAGTATCCTCTCCATCTCTGAGAAAGCCTAGAAAAAAAACAACTTTTCTCTTCAAAACAAAAGTTTGCTGTGCTCAAACTAAACATCCCGTATTTTGTGCATATCCAACGCAGTAAGGACAATCTCTTCAGCTGTAGAACGGCGGCAAGAGTTGGGACCTCGAAACTATTGAGGATAATACTACTGCATGGGCGAAAACATCCAAATAATCGGATCAGAGCGGGGCACGTTCGCAGGGAGGAAGTGGAGAGCTTGCTCCCCCTGGAACGTAGTCAAGGTGAGACGTTTTTGGTGGGGTACGCCCCGCACTGTTCCACCCTGTCCGCACCTGGGGTGAGCACAAGCAGCAGCGGGGTGCAGCCGGCTCCAGCCCCACCGCCAGAAGCGAGGAGCCGCCTGCAGCCCCCGGGACGGCTGCGAAGTGATGACCAGTGTCACACAGGGGAAAAGGCAAGGGGCTGGCCGGGGTCGGGCAGCCCAAGAGCCCGGCGAAAACCCAGCAAGGGGAGCCGCGAGGAGCCGCCCCGGAGCGCTGCTGGCACCGGCGGGGCGAGGGACCCGCAGCGGGCGGCCCCGCTTTCAGCGGGACCCCCGCACCCGGCCGCCGGCGGCAAGGGCGGGAGAGCGGCTGCCGTCACCGCGGCCCCTCGGGCAGCGCACGGCGCCTCCGCCGCCCGGGGCGGTGCTGCGGGACAGCCCCGGGGCTGCCCGAGCCACGGGCACCCGCCGACAGCGCGGACGCTGTGG